>CANYBF011382704.1:0-11349 GCA_948192965.1 Dalechampia spathulata | reverse complement strand
TGGCGACGATTTTAGCTACCCTTTGTTTTCCGTCGCTATTTTATCTTTTCTGTAGCTAGTCCGTCGCTATTCCGTTTCTATTTAGCTACGGAATAAATCCGTAGCTAAATTCCGTAGCTATTCAGCTTATTTTTTGTAGTGTATATACCACTGTATTAACCAATCATGTATCAGTGATAATCATTCATCACATCATAACATTATTTATGAAATCATATAAATATTTACAATCGTATCTACTCTTTCATTTATCCAAATTAATTATCATATAATTTCAATTTTAACAAATTTAATATCTACTTAATAATAATATAATACCATTGAAAACTATACTCATTTAACCTTCATTAACATATCATATAACTTCTTCATAACATCAATTAGTTTATATAATCATAGTCCTATAACCATTTAAATTTATTAAAGTCCTTAATAATTCCCCATCATATAACATTTCTGTTATTTAGTCCAAACAGTAACATCATATGTGATTACATCCTTATTTTATTCATGATTTAATTACATAACTAATTTTAATTAAACAATGATATTATAATAACTTTTATCTATTATTAAACAGTTATCATAATCGGTAATATTTTATCATCATATACTATCTAATTATCTCACCCCTTTTATACTGTTGTTTATTAATCATTTAATATCTCAATAGTTAATAGCTGACATGTTACTATTAATCTACTAAACTGTCATCATCTTATTACTGATCATTTAATATTATATCTTAATCAGATTCCAAATATTAATCATGTATGTGTTCTGCTAAGAATAATTATTATCAAATGCAGAGTATTAAAGCAGTTAATATCATTAATTGTTTAATCAGTATTTAAACTTATTAAACTTCTCAGTAACCCTTATTCATAACTAAATTATATTACCCATCTTAATCTGATAATATCTTAAACTCTGTTATTATTGTTTCACAATATTACTTATCTGAGATTTACAATCTTACTGCTTATTCTTTACTTAAGAAACATTATCCTTAATACATTCAATAATTAATCAGTAACTTATTTAAATATTCTAATATCTTAAATATACTTAATCCCACATCTAGTTTGTATAAACATCAATCTGGTTATCATTATACAGTTACTTTTCCATAACATATTATATATTCTTATCTTACTATTTCACATAACAATTTAATCTTATAATTCAAAATATTTCTTATTGTAATATTAATTTCTTTACTGTCATCCTTCTTACACTACATGCCTTAACATATTCATTATCCAATACTTAAACATAATCAATTATCTTACACTTCACCTTATATTTCACATATCAATTTATAAACTACTTATCCTTTAACTTATTAATTAAAATATCCTTAATATAATTCTCAAGTAATAATCATATTACATAATCTTCTCTTTTACTTGTCTCTTTATCATCAGATTATCTTTTAAGTCTCTTATATTATACTATCCACTAATCACTTCACCTTACTTCTTATAATCATTTAATATTCTTAATTCAGAAATCATTTATGTCCTAAATATAATCATAACCGTATGCCTTCATTTTTATACACTTAACACTTAAAAATTTCCACTTTAAGTCTAATTTCGTAAGTATGTCATATACTACCATTATATTATTAATTACTAGACTTATAAATCTTCTTATTAACATTTAATAAGATTAATCCTTTTATCATTTAAGTCCCCACATATATCATAGACATTTACTTCAATTAAGATCCTTTTAATACTTGAAAAATGCATTCTTAAATTACATTTATTATAACATTACTTAACCACTTCATGAAACTTCTTTTTAAATACTTTATATTCTTATTTTAATGATCATATAGATCCTCAAACTTAATATGGCCGAATTCTTCAATATAATCCATTTAAACATTGAAAAATCATATCTTAAGTCCATCTTTCCTTAACATGTGTATGCTTTTCTTAATACCATATAAAAAACTCCATTTTATCTTAATTAAGAAGTTAAATACTTAATCAAACTTTAAATTAATCATTTATTTTATAATTATATATCCTATATACTAAAAATGAAGATTTAGCCTTAATCATCCAATTTTTTTAACTTAAATACTTAACTTTTATCATCTTGTTAACTTTAAACCTTCTATTTTTTATTAAATCACTTTAGATCATTTTTTAAACTTACCATTAATTAGTAATTAACCTCAAATATTTCAGCCAAGAAGGAAAATACAAAACACACACACTCATACAACCACTAATCACTTTATTCGTGCTCTTTAACATCACTAACCACTTTAACCATCAAATCATTAACAAACTATAATATAAAGCATTCTGACTAAACCATCAAACACTCATAAAATGTGCAAATCAATAGATCTCTAACTATTTCATACTCACCAAGGCTCATCTTTATCCAAATAACTAAAAACTCAACTTAAACTTGATTTTTCCCTTGATTTGCTACAGA
The DNA here is from genome assembly GCA_948192965.1 of Dalechampia spathulata. Classification (NCBI taxonomy): domain Eukaryota; kingdom Viridiplantae; phylum Streptophyta; class Magnoliopsida; order Malpighiales; family Euphorbiaceae; genus Dalechampia; species Dalechampia spathulata. The sequence goes on along the minus strand of CANYBF011382704.1, from coordinate 8,889 downwards.
TTTGAATGAACCTTCTTCTTTTGATTTCTTTTAAGTTGATCTATAACTTAAATTAGCATCCATGTACCTTAGAACATGAGATCAAACATAAAATGTAGTTAGACAATAAAGAAGGTTTCAGTTTCAATCCAAAACTCATGGATCTTCATGGTTTTAGCCATAACTTAAAGATCCAATGGAAAGGAGTTTCAGTCATCAAGTAAATGAGAAAAAACAAAGAATATTTCATCCAAAACTTGATGTATACTTAAAAATGTTGTTGGAACTTGAAAATCAAAGCCAAAAGAAGAAGAAAAAGCTTGTAAACTTTGGTTTCTTCAAGGAAATGGCTTCGGTTTTGAAGCTTGAAGGAAAAACACATGTGTCCTCTTTTAAAAGTAAGGAGAAATGGAAATATCTTCCACAAAACTTAAGCTATACATATGGAACTTGTGATTTACATGAAGTTTGAAAGAAAAATCAAGAGAAAGATGAAGTACTTTCAGTTTGCCTTTGAAGAAAATGAAGAAATGTTAGAACAAAGAAAGGAAATTAAGTGAATGAATGGTGGAAATAGGATAAGTTTCTGTCATAATGAGATAAGATGCTAAAATGAGTGATTTAGAGAGGAAGTATATGAAATAATTGAGTGATAAGGTGCAGGGCATCCTTAAGTTGATTAAAATACCCCCATCACATTAAAATATTACCCATTATACTAACATATATGTATATATATATGTATTTAATTTAAATCCACCAATATAATCTTTAATATATGTATTTTAATATCTAATAGATACTCCCATACACCTTATTTTATATTAAAATCCCCTCCATCTTTTTCCATTAACTCTAAAATACCAATATTTTAATTTCTCTCTCCATCCACTAACACAATTTCCTACACCACTAACATAATTTTCAATCCCACTTCTAATTAAATATACATATTTAAATCTACTTTAACTTATTCTATTTTCAATCATATATTCATCTATTTATCTATTTACATAACATTAATTTATTTATCACTCATTTATGATATCATCTAACCACTTAATGATATCATCATGATATCATTAATAAAATTCTAATTATACTTTTCTAATATCTACATATTATTATATACTTTTACTAATATATTATTAATACATAATTACTCATTCTATAATACATTAAAATCATAATTATACTTATACACCTCATGCTTACATCATCATTACATATCATCATTACATCATCATTGCTCAATTATGACATTATAATTAATTCTAAATTTGTTAATCTATCTTTTCTATATTATTAAACTTATGTTAAATCAATCATCTTAAACATACTTAATTAATCATATCAAGGGTTCTTAATATGGAAATCATCAATTAACCATCGTTCAATGGTTCTATTTAGGGGTCTCATCAAAAATTTTCGTTTCAACTATAAAGCATAAACCTTTATCATATCATATAATATCCATCATTGGCATAATTTCATGTCAATATCACACTTACAACATCTAAATCAAGACATATCAATCAGTTCATGAATGCAAAGTGGGTGCTGGATTGAGGATGTGACAACTCACTCCCCCTAATTTAGGATTTCACCCTCAAAATCTAACCTTAGTTATCTATGAAAAAATGAGGATATTGTTGCTTAATAATAGATTCTCTTTCCCATGTAGCCTTTTACCTTGTGTGATAATCCCATAACACTTTAACTAACAAAATATGTTTATTCCTGAACTGTTTAGTTTCATGCGCTAAAATCTTAATTGGCTCTTCACTGTACGACAAGTGCGATTGAACCACAATATTCTCCATGGGAATAACATGTGAAAGGTCTGATCTATACCTTCAAAGCATAGATACATGAAAAACATTATGGATTCTATTCAACTCCGAAGGCAAAGCCAATCAATATGCCAATGGTTTGATTCTTTCTAATACCTCATATGGTCCAATGAACCTCGGACTTAACTTTCCTTTCTACCCAAATTGTCACGCCTAGCCCATACCTGGACTGACATGCTCCCGTAGCATAGACAACGACCTCCTAGAGAAAGCCGTTGCCTATACTACAAAGGATACATTCTAGCGACATCGTATGGGGACACATCCCTGTATATGGTATGGACAAAGAACCAATAACCCTAGACATCCAATCATGCATTCATAAAGCCAAGCAATAAAACCAAGAACTGTCTATTATATATAATAAGAATAATTGTGCTTAACCAACAGTAATACCCAGTTTATATATCATATACACCAAAATATGGGATAACTACTACCTCTACGACTATAAAGCTACAAGAAAAAAGGAACCGGAGTGTGCTTCAAGGTTTAGTACCACTTCGAGATCCATCTATCTCTGCTGACGACCTCTATTCCTTCTCTGCTCACTCACCTGAAGGCTCTGAACCTACGTTCATCAAATTACAAACGCTGAGATAAACTCAGTGGTGCTAGTGAACATATATATAAACAGACTCAACACGCAATACCGCTGACTCATTAATCACATATCAATATATCAACCATCAATAGCATAGCATCATGATCATAGTATATGATTTTCAAACCTGACATAGGAATGCAACTATGCATGCATTCTCCCTCGTTCTTATTTTCCATTCACTCTTATTTTTTGATATTTATGCACATTCCTTTTGCACATACTAGGTCCCGATAGGTACCAATACTCATCTCCCGAAGGAGGTCATATATCCGTACGATGCCCTGCACCTTTTTCCTATGGTAGGTCTTGAGACTCATCTCCCTATTGGGAGGTCATTCATTCTAAACGATTCCTAATGGAACCCTATAGTCATTAGTTGACCCAGTATGCCCAGAGCTGAGCTCTGCCCTCAGTACTCATTATCTTTTCTCTCTTTTCCAATGCTCCTTCATCACGATGCATGCCATAAATACATCACATGCAAACATACCTCATATCATAAGAGAACATACATTCTTTCCATGAGGAAGCAAGGAAAAACATCAAATCAAGCATATCAAGCATCAACAGCAATGTATCGTATCAAAGTGACACCCAACCGATTACAAAACGTCATGCCTCGATTGTACTTGAGTCATAAGGCATAGAAATAGACCAAGCATTACAATACACACAAAACTATCATAAACCTGAAATCAAAACACTTCTAAAGAAGGCTTGTAATCCCATCTCTGTCGACCACCAAGCTTAACTTCTAGTCCTTACTCTTTGAAAACCACCAAGAACTCTTCCCTCAGCTGCTAATAAGGGTTTAAGAGGGTTTAGAAGGGTTTAAAACTGATAAACAATGAAAGAACTCAGAATACTTATCCTTTGACTCGTCAAACTTAAGTCACGTATGGTCGTACGGATCGTGGTACACCCATACTGAACTAAAACTCCTGAAAAAGTACAATTTCCTGCGAAGGATGGTATGCCCGTACCCCCTTTCGGTACACCCATACGTCCAAATTTGACTTGACAAACCCAAATTCTTGCGAGGTCACGTATGACCAAACCACCCTTTGGCATGCGCGTACGGTCATTCCCCTATTTGGTACGCCCGTACGGTGATTCTGTATGCCCGTACCATCACTTAAAACCATGCTAAGATTAAATCAAAGCCTATTCCCTCACACTGTCTATACCAAAATGAATGCCACACCAAATAACACTTCTAATACACCTCTAAACAATGTAATGGCTGTTCCTCATCCAACCAAGAAGACATGCTTCTTAATAAGGCGACACCAACACCAACAAAATAGATATACACACATCATAATACATAAAGAGATAGATACATATATCGCTATACACAAGAATCCACATATCATCATATACCTAAATCCTACCATTCATCTAACACATACACACACATTGATGCAAAACTCATAGGGTCTCTAACGTGGATGTGACAACTCTCCCCTCCTAAAAAGAAATTTCATCCCTGAAATTCCTACCAACTTACTAGCAAAAAGGTGGGGATACTGCTCCCTCATTACGAACTCCCGTTCCCAAGTCGCATCCTATTCGGTGTAGTGATTCTATAAGACTTTCATCAACGGTATCTATTTTTTTCATAGCTGCTTCATTTCTTGAGCCAATATCTATATCGGCTCTTTGTTGTAAGTCAAATCCGGTTGTACCTCTATTGACTCAACTAGAATAACATGAGAAGGATTCGATCTGTAACGTCGTAACATCGATACATGAAATACACTGTGAATATGATCCAATTCCAGTGGTAGAGCTAATCGATAAGCTAATGGTCCAATCCATTCTAGAACTTCATACGGGCCAATGAATCTAGGACTCAACTACCCTTCTGCCCAAATCACATAATCCTTTTCCACGGAGACACCTTGAGAAACACTTTCTCACCGACACCATATTCTATGTCGCATCGTCTCAGATTCACATAGAACTTATGTCTGTCGGATGCGGCTTTTAACCTACTCTTTATCAGTTGTACCTGTTCTTTAGCCTATTGAACTAATTCAGGACCAATCAACCATTGTTCACCTACCTCATCCCAGTGTAACGGTGTTCGACATCATCGACCATATAGTGCTTCATACGATGCCATTTGTAGACTGGTCTGATAACTGTTGTTGTAGGTAAACTCAACTAAGGGTATATATCGGTCCCAACTACCTTCTTATTCCATCACGCACACTTGTAACATATCCTCTAAAATCTGTATCACTCTCTCTGATTTCCCATCGATCTGAGGATGAAAAGAGGTACTAAACTGTACTCGTGTACCCAAAGCTCTCTAAAATACACCCTAGAAATGCGACATAAATCATGGATCTCTGTCGGACATAATAACCGTACAATCTCATCTATGTACAAGCTCACCAACCTCTCTAAACTGTAGTCCATATGTACAGATAAGAAATGAGTTATCTTCGTCAATCTATCAACTATTACCAATATTGCATCATGCTTGGTTTGCGTCATTGGCAACCCTGTAATGAAATCCATAGTAATACGATCCCATTTCCATTCTGGAAGTGGCAATGGACTAAGTAATCCCACTGGTACCTGATGTTCCACTTTGATGCATTGGTAAACTAAACATTTGGCCACATAATCTACTATTTCAGTTTTCATCCCGACCCACCAATAATGTTGTTTCAGATCCTTGTACATTTTCGTACTTCCGGGGTGATATGAACACATCGAACTATGAGCTTCCTCTAAAATTAGTCACTTTAGCTTAGTGTCTGCAAGAATGTACAAATGCATTCCATGTCTTAGATTACCATCATTATCTATGGTAAACAGTGTTGTTCTACCTGTCTGCACTTTCTGTAACTGCTTCTGGTACTCTTCATCACTTATTGCATAGCGCTGAATCTGATATGTCAGTGTGGGTTTCATTTACAATTGTAACTATGCCAATATGTAGTCAGATTGCATGCTCAGTGAGGCATTCAACTGTCGCATCTCACAGACTAACAACAACGGTGACTATCTCCATCCGGCAATCATCTTGCGACTCAATGCATCTGCTACCAAATTAGCCTTACCCAGGTGATAATCAATCACGCAGTCATAATCTTTAATTAATTCCAGCCAGCGTCATTGCCTTAAATTTAACTCCTTCTGCGTACCCAGATACTTCAGGCTCTTATGATCAGTATACATGTAGCATAGTTCCCCGTACAAATAGTATCACTAAATCTTTAATGCAAACACGATGGCTGCCAACTCTAAATCATGTGTCGGGTAGTTTTTCTCATGCGGTTTCAATTATCGTGAGGTATAAGCAATTATGTTCCAATCCTGCATCAAAACACATCCTAAACCATTAAGTGAAGCATCACTATAAATGGTAAAAGCTTTCCCCGGCATAGGTAAAATCAAAACCGGAGCTTGAGTCAAACATTCTTTCAGTCTATCAAAACTCTATTGACATTCCTTGGACCAACTAAAAGAAACATCCTTCTTGAGCAGTGTCGTCAATGGTAAGGCAAGCATCAAAAAACCTTTAATAAACCATCGATAACATGCCATCACTCCTGAACCCATGCTGCCACTAGAAAATAGGGGTCTCTCACTCTGAGCTCGTCGAGGTGGTAATGGTCAAACCCCTATTTTTCGTAGAGGAAATGAACCCTGAAACTTCCCCCTCTTTGGAAATCCCGATGAAGAACTCGGCTCTCAGAATGGTCTCCTCACCGATTCATGCCTCGCTTGGTCCTCTTGCATAATACGTTCCTGATTCAGCGCATTGGTCATCAAAGCTAAGAAGTCTTCATAGTTAAAACCATGTACCAATGCCCGAATCCAGAGATTCAACCCCTGTTCAAATCTCTTACATCTCTCCCGTGCAAAATTCAAATTGTTGGTGGCATAGTAGGCTAACCATGTGAATTCCCTCTCGTATTCTACCACTGACATATTCCCCTATCGCAAATTAAGAAATTCAAATAGTTTCTAACCTGTATACATTGTAGGTACGTATTTCTGGTGAAACTTCCTCAGAAAATCATCCCAGGTAAGCACCAGAGGCTTTGCTATACTCTATGGAATTGTCTTCCACCACTCATATGCATCTTCCTATAGGAGAGAAATCGTATATTCAAACTTCACTGTTTTGGGACACTTTAACTGTCATAGGACCCTCTGTGTTTTCTCCAACCACATCTTTGCTACGTACGGTTCAATGGTCCCAACAAAGTCTATCGCACCATAAGATCTTAACTTCTTAAAATCTAACTTGTACTCTTCTCTAAGTTTCGACAGAGGTGGAGCTGGAGCTGGAGTAACAAGTAAGGTCTAACCCTGTACTCGTATATACTGTAGGAACTGAGCAAATTATGCTGCCATTAGGTCAACTACTAAGGCCTCAACCCTCTCTACTTGAGGCACCTTCTCACTAGGTCCCCTTACTTCCCCTTACCTCGACTGTCTCTCAACTCTGTCCCCTGTACCTGATGTACTCTCCTGGGGATTGAAATTACCTCCTCTTTCTTCATCCACTATAATAGCTCTGTCGGTCATAGTACTTAATCTGTAACATACAACATAAGCATAAACTTACCAGTCAGCAACGGTATGGACTAGCAAACTCCTCATATGTAGCTTTGTAAATGTAGGCAGTAGTCCTAACTGACAGACCTGAAACTTATCGAGCCAAACCATAGCTTGGTGAGCTAACCATAGCTCTGATACCACTAAAACATGTCACGCTCAGCCCATACATAGACTGACATGCTCCCGTAGCATAGACAGCGACCTCCTAGAGAAAGCCGTTAACTATACTACAAGGGATACATTCTAACGATGTCGTATGGGGACACGTCCCTGTATATGCTGTGGATAAAGAACAAATAACCCTGGACATCCAATCATGTATTCACAAAGCCAAGCAATAAAATCAAGAACTGTCTATTATATATAATAAGAATAACTATGCTTAACCTATAGTAATACCCAGTTTATACATCATATACACCAAAATACGGGATAGCTACTGCCTCTATGACTATAAAGCTACAAGCAAAAAGGAACCAGAGTGTGCTTTAAGGTCCAGTACCACTTTGAGATCCGTCTATCTCTGCTGACGACCTCTATTCCTTCTCTGCTCGCTCACCCAAAGGCTCTGAACCTACGTTCATCAAATTACAAACGCTGAGATAAACTCAATGGTGCTAGTGAACATATATATAAATAGACTCAGCACGCAATACCGCTAACTCATTAATCACATATCAATGTATCAACCATCAATAGCATAACATCATGATCATAGTATATGATTTTCAAACTTGATATAGGAATGCAACTATGCATGCATTCTCCCTCATTCTCATTTTCCATTCACTCTTATTTTCCAATATTTGTGCACATTCCTTTCGCACATACTAGGTCCCGATAGGTACTGGTACTCATCTCCTAAAGGAGCTCATATATCCGTACGGTGCCCTGCACCTTTTTCCTATGGTAGGTCTCAAGACTCATCTCCCTATTAGGAGGTCATTCATTCTAAATGATTCCTAATAGAATCCCATAATCATTAGTTGACCCAGTATGCCCAGAACTGAGCTCTGCCCTCAGTACTCATTATCTTTTCTCTCTTTTCCAATGCTCCTTCATCACCATGCATGCCATAAATACATCACATGCAAGCATACCTCATATCATAAGAGAACATACATTCTTTCCATGAGGAAGCAAGGAAAAACATCAAATCAAGCATATCAAGCATCAACAGCAACGTTTCATATCAAAGCGATACCCAACATATTACAAAACGTCATGCCTTGACTTTACTTGAGTCATAAGGCATAGTAATAGACCAAGCATAACAATACACATAAAACTAGCACAAACCTGAAATTAAAACACTTCTAAAGAAGGCTTGTAATCCCGTCTCTGTCGACCACCAAGCTTAACTTCTAGTCCTCACTCTTCAAAAACCACTAAGCACTCTTCCCTCAGCTGCTAATAAGGGTTTAACAGGGTTTAGAAGGGTTTAAAACTGATAAACAATGAAAGAACTCAGAATTCTTATCCTTTGACTCGTCAAACTTAAGTCACGTATGGTCGTACGGATCGTGGTACACCTGTACTGAACTAAAACTCCTGACAAGTTGTCGCACCCTAATTTTGGATCGGTCGGATTGATTGGGATGAATCAAGCCTATCTCCTTGTCGTTTTGCCTTCACAGGCATCTTGGTTCATCCTGGTGCAGTTCAGGGTTCAATTTAGGGTTGCATTTAGGTCCTTTTATCTTTGTGTGTCTCATACCCGTTCGGGTATCTTTGGATTGTGTTAGGGTATGACACTTACCCTTTCGGGTAAGTTTGATCTTACCCGTTTGGGTATGCATCTTACCCGTTCGGGTAAGTTGTCATACCCGTTTCGCTTCTTAAGTATACCCGATCGGGTATGTT
>CANYBF011382682.1:0-31350 GCA_948192965.1 Dalechampia spathulata | reverse complement strand
CCGCTCTTGGTCCCAGTGAACGATACCCTTATACTGCAGTTGCGACCCGTACTCTTGCGGTGGCGTAATTACAATTTAAGGATTATAAATTTAAAACTTGTTGATTTATATTGCATGTGAAAATAACTCCATTTATACGCGAATATATTTAAGATAACTTAGGATTTTATGTTCTAATGATATTTGCATAGCTAATATGATGAAAACCCTTATTCACTGACATTCAAATTTATTAATATGAACCTTTCATGAAAATGTCTACAATGTACTTATTACCAATAAGCATTTATATATGTACCCTGAACAACTCTTATGTACAATGAATGGGCATCACAACTTAAATTTAACTCAAAGAGCAAAATATGTACATTTTTATCTTTATTGATGATGTACATCTCATTGAAAATATTACTTGGGATAATTTAGGTATAAAAAATTTACATGTAGTTAAAATTTTATATCTTGACACTTCATAAATTTCTTATGCATAATTTCCAACACTATGGACTTTATCAATCAATTTAAGCATTGTATCACATGTTTAAACATAATTAGTTAATATCTAACACCTTATAACCCAATTTTAACTTGACTACATTTGCAATAAAATTTATGGAATCAAATTCCAAGCTTGATTTTACATCAAAGCATCATATTATGCTCGTATAGCTACATATAAATATTGGCCTTTTATACTACTATAAAGTTAAAATGGGTTAAGAATAATGGATCAAGAAGATGAGTTTGGAGGATCAGTTATTTTTGATTTGAATCAAAATATGCTCACTCCTAGTGAAAAAAGTATGAGAAATGTTTAATTTTCTACGTAAAATTGTGTTTACTTGAAGTTAAAAGCATGAAAGTTATATTTAAAAGAACATTATAATAAAAGAGAAATATAGGTTAAAAACATGGTTATTATATGTTTATTAAGAAAGAAAAATCAATTAAAATATATTTATGCTAATAAAAGAGCCATTGATAAAAATAAAATATATATTTGTTTTTATTATGTCTATGAATAAACAATAATTTTATATCTAAATTAAAATATAATTTTTATATTATATGTATACTTAATTAGATTTTATTCTAAAGAATTATATTTGTTTTAATTATTTTTAAATTCTATATTAATGATGATAATGTCAATATAATATATTATAAATATAAGTAAGTAATATTAATTAAAATAAATATTATAAAACTAAAATAGAGTAATTTATGTGAAATAATTATAAGAAAATTAATTAAAATATCTAGTTATACTTAAGTTATTATAAATTTTAATTAAAATAGGAATGAAATTTTTATAGTTATTATTTAATATATTTTTGATGGAAATGAAATTTATTAAAGTAAAGTAATTGTAAATATATTAATTCTTTGAAATAATAAATACTACAATATAAAATTTTTTATATAATATTAAAATAAACTATAATTAGTGATATACATAATAATTAATATTGATATATAATTTACATAAATAAATTATAGGATTCTTAAATGTTAATAAGTTTTGATAAATTGGACGTAAAATGTATAGCAAAAAAATTTGATGTAGATAAAAAATTTAAATATATAATAAACAGGATAAATAATGGTAGAGGTAAAAATAAAAAGTAAGATATATTAAAATATATATGAAGTTTATGCATTCTATTAAAAAAATTTAAATAAAGAGTATGTTAATGGAATTAGAAGAGAATACATTCAAATTTAGTGACACGTCTCCTGCAAAAAGGCCAAAAAAACACAACTCCTCCGGTGGCAAGAAAAACAGAACCAAAGGAGAAAAAGAGAGAACGCAAAAGCCAGGTTTCAATTGTTCATTTGATGGTAGAAATTCTAAAATACTTAAAAGGCAAAAGTACCAGTTCTTAACTTATACATTCTTTTCTTGCAACCAGAGCAATCACTTTACCCCACTCTCCACCCAAAGTATCAATCTCTACTTCTCTCGCTTTTCTTTTTCCCACAAAAGATGACGGACATGGACTCTTCTTCTATTTATATTGTCTTTCTTTATACCCTAGAAATTGTTTTTTATTTCAAATTCCAAACCGTAACCGAAACTGTTGTTCTGGCCGTGACTGTGTTTGATTGGCTGCGACAATGGCGAGTTCTAGCGGGACGAAGAACGGAGGCGGACCGCCGCGTTCTTTGTCTCGGAAAATGACGGGTGTGGAGACCAGGATGGTTGACTTGAAGGATGAAGCTGGTCCTGTTCTTGATAGTGAACTTGTTCCTTCTTCCATGTCCGGAATTGTTCCTATTCTACGTGTTGCTAATGAAGTTGAAAAAGATAATCCAAGAGTTGCCTATCTCTGTAAGTTACTTTTCACTTGTTGTCATGTTTTTTGAACTCTATTTCATTAAAGACAAATTCAACAAGTAATAGAAAAATGAACTTGGAGGGAGTTATTTAGTTAAGTTATGCGCTTGAGGAAAGGGCTCTTATTAAGGTTCATATCAGATCTTTCAAACCGGGTGTTTTTAGATTCTCATGGTCCGATTTAAGTTCCTACATGTGGTTAATGTCAGTACCCAATTAACTTGAGATTAAACGCTTAGTTTAGTTTAGTTGAGATGTAATTGATGTTAATAGATTGCAAGTTTCGGCAACTTACAGGGCATCGTTTTGTCTATGTAAGTTTGTGGCAGTCTCTATATATAATTTTTATCTGAAGGGTATTTGTTGCGAGTCTTTACTTCATCTAAGAACTTGTTTCTTCGATAATTCGTATCTTTGTGCTGCGGTCATATTCAGGAACGGAGGAATATGCTCATTGGCATTTTCAAGTAGATGATGCATAAGAAATTGTCTTATAGAACTTGGGTGTTATCCCTCCCCTCTCCCTTGATTTTACAATTTGGATTTCCTGTCTGGTGGCAATTAAGCTTCCTGCTCACTTAAATTTTATTGCTGTAGATGAATCTACAATGACAACCCTTAACTAGTGCATTTCAAGGTTCTTATCCCTGAAAAATGACCCACGCATAGGAAACATGGCACAAACTGTTTGCTGGAAAGTGCTGATTTGATAGAAGCTTTTCTTTTGACCCTTGTGCCAAAACCTGTTAAGAAACATAGGCAGTGAGTTTTTTCAGGCTCACCAATATTTCTCTGATATTGTGGTAGGAAGGTTGGTTTCCTCCCTCATGTCTAAGAAAATTATTGCTTCTTACAATGACTGTTTTCGGTGCTATGTTCTAATGTATTTCTAACTTTGGGCTTCATTGATAACTTCAATATTTTTTGGTAACTACAAATGCCTTCTGCTTTAGCCAAAAAAGAAAAAGTCTTCTTTACATTTTTAATTTACAAAATTGATTTAATATAACATTGTTATCATTTTCTTGATTAGGCCGCTTCCATGCTCTTGAAAAGGCTCACAACACGGATCCATCATCAAGTGGACGAGGAGTTCGCCAATTCAAGACCTATCTCTTACATAAGCTTGAGAGGGTAAAGTTGATTCAGTTTAGTATGATTCTTTTAATGGGAAGAGAGTTATTTCTATGACATTTGTCTCTCAAAATTATGTTTTACTCAGTGTCTATGCCTAAGTCTTGAGTGCTGTCTATTCTTGTGTCTCCAAATTTTCTTGTAGACAATTAAGCAGGATAACGCTCATTACAGGTTAGTTCTCACTCTCTTGTAAGGTACAAAAATGATGGCCTTATTTTGAAAACTAGGGATGACCGATTGTTATTAGTTTTCAAGTGAACAATAAAGCAAAGGGATATGGACTATTTGTAGTATATTTTGGCTTGTGAACTGTTTCTTGACGACTTTAAGGATTCTCAAGAGTTTTCTGGGACTAACCAATATTGATAGAGTAGAATGTCATGCCTCAAATAAATCCCACATTTCTCTTATGTGGGACTACCTTTCTTAACACTACCTCTTGAGGGCAATTGGTGTGGACTAGTTACGAATCGAATATGGACCTTCTCTTGATGGGCCACTATCACATGGTTAGGTGTTCTCTTAGAGGTCCTAGGTGAGCAAACATGTCCGGTGTCTTTAACTTGAAATTCAGGTCTTTCAAACATGAACCGGGGATCATCAAACCATTGAGCCGTATTCAGTTGTAATACCATTTGCAACATTTTGCAAATAAAAATGAATCGTGATGTTTCTTCATTCCTGATATGGTATCACTGAAATTGGTAGATGTTTTGACTCAGTACAGCTCTCTGTATCTAATTGCTGTCATTTGTTGACAATGGAAGATGTGTTCTGTTTTTGTGCTGGACTTGATGAATCTTTGTTGCTTTTGATATTTGATTATGCCTTAAAGGGATTTGATAATATATAGAATAGACTTTGAATTATTCACAGCTGTCAATTCGATCTCCCTTTGTTGCAGGAAGATATTGAAACAAAACGACGGCTTGCAGGATCTGATCCAAAAGAGATTCAGATTTTCTACCAGAAATTTTATGTGGACAACATAAGAGAAGGCAAATATAAAAAGAAACCGTGAGTCTTGGTTTCTAACAAGTTTGTTCACATTATATACAACATTTTAAGTGCCCTATATTTATGAAGGTTAAATGGTCCCTTCTTTTTGTTTGGCTAACTCTTGAAGGGAAGAGATGGCTAAGCTTCTTCAAATTGCATCGGTGTTGTATGATGTCCTTAGAACAGTGGTGTCTCCAGACAGGATTGAACATGAGGTTTGATTTTTGTTTTCACTTATGGGCATAAAATCTTCAAGAAGTTTGCTGGTGGATGAATTAAAGGCATGGTTGAATTGACTTCTTTGCTGCAGACACAAGTTTATTCTGAGGATGTTAAGAGGTTAAGTGAACAGCCTGTGTACTACAACATACTTCCTTTGTATGCTGCAGGAATAAAACTTGCAATTATGGAGCTTCCTGAGGTTAAGCATCCTTTTGTCTTGCTTTTGCTTGTGGTATTCCATGGTGATTATGTTATTGTCAGAAATTCACTATAGTTTGTACTGTTGTTCTATGAATTTAGATCAAAGCCTCGCTTCTTGCTCTATCTAATGTGAATAATCTTCCGAAATATACGCTGCACAATTCCTCTAATGACTTCCCCAATGGAAGAGCTACTCCAGCCATTGACATCCTTGATTGGATTTCTTCTGTTTTTGGTTTTCAGGTAACTTGCAAACTGAATTCACCATTCAATTTATTTTCTCAATATTCATATCTATTGTTTCATTGGCTTTGTGCTCTTTTTTTTTTTTTGTTGATGAGATGCTCTTATGTCTTGCCTATGTTGTAGGCACCAAAGGGTTATTTTAATCTGCTTGACGGATTTGCAGACTTAGATTTTGCATCTCTCTTAGTCTTAGTGAAGAAACTGCTAAGACCTTGTGGTCAAAATGCCACCTTTGTTTTCGCTTTCTGTTCTTTTAATATAAAGATATTGCAAAATTATAAGTCATCTAAAGCAAGGGAATCCTTAACATGGCTATGAAGCTGGTAACGATCACTTACTAATTTATGGAAATCTAGTGCCAGAACATTTAAGTAATAAGAATATCAATGAACAACATTCACACATTTAAAAATTTTGAATGAGGGAAAGAATCATTTGTGAACATGAACATGTAAAAGCAATTATACCATTGGAGATTTGGCTTTAAGGAATTGAAGGATTTTTTTCCCCTGGTCAGCTCTCAAACGTGGCTTTTATTTGGATAACTCATGTCTTATTGGACTGTATTGAAAAGTATACATTGTGAAATTTAATAATACCTCTGAATATCAAATGCCATTTGTGAATTTAATTTCTACAATTAAGATATAGTTTAAATTTATTATTTTTGCTTTTGTATCATATAAAATTATTGAAATGGATGTTAGTTTTATCTAACTATGTGAATCCTCTTCATCTGTTTTTGGAAAAAAAAAAGAGAGGAAATGTTGCTAATCAGAGAGAGCACCTTATATTGCTATTGGCCAATATAGATGCAAGGAAGAGAAGTCTTGAAGATTATAATGCGGTAAATTTTTATATGAAATGTTGCTTTGTATTCCTTGTCCTTGATTCAAGTCTTTTTTCTTTTAAAGTTATGGTATCATTACACTGTTTATTATCATTACACTCTTTATCAAATATTTGATAGAAGCTTATTTCAGCTTCATAGTGGTACCATAGAGAAGTTGATGGATAGAATATTCAAGAATTATCGTTCATGGTGTAATTATGTGCGTACCGAATCACATATCAGGTAAGTAATTTTCTCAGTCAAAATTTTTCTTCAATTAAAAAAGGTATGATATCTTATTTTAGGTGATTTCCTATTGAATACAGGTTTCCTCAAGGTGCTGACAGACAACAAGTGCAGCTCATCTACATCGGGCTCTACCTTCTCATATGGGGTGAAGCTTCAAATATACGTTTCATGCCAGAATGTATTTGCTATATCTTCCATAATGTAGGTTTTCTTTTTGATTTCTGATAAATTATTTTGTGTTGCTTTTTATTTATTCATTACCAGGATCATAGCTAGGTTTTCCTTTATTAATATAACTAGAATTTCAGTATGTTCATTGCACATCAATATTATTCATTTGATCCATCATTTATCATAATTTAATTTATTTAACATAAAATAATGATTTGTTAATGATTAAAAATTTAAAATTAATAATATAACTAATAATAGTAAATGTAATAGAATTCTATATATATCTGATATAACTTATAATATATGTTTCTTGTTGAGTTTATTTAATTACGCATGATCTGTATTTTAAATGTATAATATGAATAACTATATAATAGATTTTTATTTTTTAGTATTTAATTAATTATTGGACATTAATTTAATTTAATATAGTTGTAAAAGAACTTAGTATTTGATTTAAAATAAAATTTGTAAAAGAACTTAGTAATTTGCGTAAGTAATGTTTTACTTTTAAATAGAGTTCTTTTCTATTAATTGATATATGGTTTAGTTGAAATTAGTTTAGGTAAATTAGTGTTTACATTGGAATGGAATTCTTTTTTGTTAATTTATTTTAATATTATGTCAACGGAGGAGGGGTAGTTCTGTTACCCTCCCTTCACATCGTTAACTAATGTAGTAATGGTAAATGCATTTTGTTGTCATAGTACTTTTTTTTTTTTGTGTTGCTTAAAATCGCTCCTTGACAAGTTGTTTTTGACTGCCCTTGACAAGTCAGACTCCTGGTTATTGGTATTTGATGAACTGTTGGTTTAGTTTTCTTTCATTGCATATTCTTTTTTTATTATCTATGTGACTTTCATGTTCCCTTATTATTCTTTTCTTTTCGGAAAAGAGATAATCAAAATGTAAACCTTTTTATTTGCAAGTCAGACACCATGAACACTTGTGATGTACTTGCCAAAGTCTTGAACTAAAGAACCAGTTTGTTAAATTTGTATGGGTATAATTGGCACATTTTACATTAATCGAGATTGACAAATAATGTTGGCAATGATACTGTTATTCTGTTAGCCAAATAATTTCTCCTTTTGGCTTGCAATTGTTTATATTTTAGAATCCCTATTTAATGTTGTTCTTATCCTTGTGTATAAGATGGCAAATAAGGTTTATGGAATATTATATAGCAATGTGCATCCTGTTAGTGGAGATGAATATGGTACAGCAGCACCTGATGATGAAACCTTTCTGACTACAGTTATAACTCCAATTTACCAGGTCTTATGGAAGGTAATTCAACATAATGCTGTTTTGGTTATTCTTACCTTTCAAAATACATGTTTCCTAAAACTAATTTTATTTCACATCAAAAAGGAAGCTAAGAGAAGCAAAGGAGGCACAATTAGCCACTCAAGATGGAGAAATTATGATGATTTGAATGAATATTTCTGGT
Organism: Dalechampia spathulata; assembly: GCA_948192965.1. NCBI lineage: Eukaryota > Viridiplantae > Streptophyta > Magnoliopsida > Malpighiales > Euphorbiaceae > Dalechampia > Dalechampia spathulata. Next base: position 23,499 of record CANYBF011382682.1, on the reverse strand, counting down.
GAGAATTTTTGAAGGTGCATATTCTAGCGATATTCTTCATACAGATTGTTAACCAATTGCTATCTTCTTAGGTCTGATAGATGCTTCAAACTGGGTTGGCCAATGAACCCCAATGCAGATTTTTTTGTTCATTCAGATGACACACAAGTTACTGATGAGGTATCTCTTTCTCCTGGTCTCTTTTCTGATAAAATTGCTTAGTCTATTTATATGCATTCCTAGTAATTTTTGGAATAATCTATGTTTTAGCCTCTAAAGTTTTTGATGGACTATTAGATGAATTTGGATTCTATTCTAGTTTAAAGCAAGATATCCCAATATCCCTCATTTCATATTAATGTACATTCTTGTTAAATGGAATTGGATCCCAATCATTACTGTGGCCAGATACATGGGTTGGCTTATGCTAAGATACATGGAGATTGATTGCATAGTTGGTATTAGTTGGGAAGTCTATGAACTAAAGTGTGATAAAAAGTTCAGTAGACATGTTAATAACCAATTTCTCACTTAGGCATTCTCTTCAAACACCATATAAATTTTAATGCTATAAGAGTACTGTTCTTCTCCCAGCCAGTCCAGTAATGATCCGATGTCATCTCATTAAATGGTAGGAATTGTTTCATCAGTTATATTGGTCAATAATCTTCTAAGCTGATCATAGATGGGATGAACAAGCTTAATTTATGATAAATAACATGTAAGCCATTTACACAAATCTAATTGGCATCTAACTCCCTGCATCTGGTCTATCAAGAGGTGGCAATCCTAGTATATTAAACCCTTATGATCATTGGAGCCGGTTCCAGAAATACATTGATAGATTTTCTTTGCCTATGTTAGGTATGTAAAACAAATCAGAATAAAAACATCCATTGTAATGGCTCTAGTTTAAGTAAGGTTTTGAAGTTCTCATTCTTTTTTGTTTAGTTCCTCGTATCCAGCTTTCCTTGGTATCTTTTTTGTTAACATTGTTTTGTTTGGTGAATGGGAAGAGTTGGCTAGTGCTTTAGTATTTACAAGCAATTCAAACTGGCGTGTTGTTGTAAAGTATCTTTCATCATCAATATTCATATTTTAGAGAAAAGATATATAAATATTTTTTAAATTAGAAGAATAATTGTATACAATAAAATATTATCAAAATTATAAAATTTTACTCTCTATGATTATAATCATGTTATGAAACTTCCTTATTGTTCAAAATATTTTTAATGTTCAATTTGATTTAAATTCTAGGAAAAATGAATATAAAGTAAATAATATGAGCAATTAACTTATTATTGATTCTTCTTTATTTTTCAAATTTTTATATTGTTTAAAATATAGTTTTAATCATTTTAAACAAATCACTATATCTCAAAAAGGAAAAATTGTTAAATTTTCAAATAGTGAAAAAAGAGTTGTACTTATTATGAAGCAACAGTAAACATAAAAAACAAACTTTTCAGTTTCATAATTATGTACATTATGTAAAAAACTTAATAAGTATGACTGCTTATGACACTCGAAAGTAATTAAAACTCTTTTTGTTTAATTAAGTATATTATTTAAATGAGATAATTATACACATAGCTGTGAATGTTATAAATATGCTGTATTTTTTTTTAGTAATGTTAAGAGTTTTAAAGTTCCCTTCATTTATTTATTTATAGAAATATTTTCTGATTATATTTATGAAATTTCCACCTTAAATAAAATGCTTGATAGGTGCAAAAAGATAAAATGAGATGAACAAAATGCTCATTAATATATATAATTGTGTTTTTGAAAGGAATATATAAAATTGTTATTAATATAAGAAAACGCAATGATACAAAAGGATATATAATATTCTGTGTTAGAAAGATCAAAGCTAAGATGATATAGTACTAAGAGTTGAATGGTGCATTTTGATTATTTTGTTAATATTACTAAAAATTCATTTGATATAATGTTTTACTAAAATTCAATTATTAAATAATCAAAAAATTCATTTTGATTATTTAATAAGTTGTCAAGGTACTTGAGTGTATTACCAACTATTATAATTGGCTAAAAAAATCTTTCCTATTCTTTGACTTAATTCCTCCCATATCCATTCCCCAATCGTATACTTTTTGTTTCTCTTCTAGCTATTCTTTTTATGTTCTTCCATTTTTAATATTTTACCAAACCTCCGATCAATTAATCTTTGAGCTAGAAGTCGAAATTCATTTTAGTTGGGCTGGGGAGGCCACCCACTATTCTTTGCAAACTGATTGAATTTGCAGGAGAGTGTCAAAAATAGAAAAGAGAATGCTTAAAACAGAAAAGTCAAAAGGGTAAAAGGGGAAATACACTGCTCTTGGTTACAATAATTCCAAGAGCAGTTGTTTTAGTATATGTAGCAATTCCTTGTAACTTCTATACGAAAATTTCTGTGTGCTGCAGAGTTCTAACCCAGGTATTAACGGGAAGAGGAAGCCAAAAACAAACTTTGTTGAAATCCGCACTTTTTGGCACCTGTATAGAAGTTTTGACCGGATGTGGATATTCTTTATTGTGGCTTTCCAGGTAGCATTAATAAATTTTGGCATCTATTATCTATATCCATACTAAATGTGTGAGGGCATAAAAAGAAAAGTCTAATGCGTCGTGCAGGCTCAAACACTAGTTTAATATTTATTTTATGTTCCATGGGAACTAAATGGAGTTATAATTGTTTTTCAGGCAATGGTAATTGTTGCATGGAACACTTCTGGATCTATAGCTGATTTCTTTGATGAGGATATTTTCAGAAGTGTACTGAGCATTTTTATTACATCTGCTTTCCTTAATTGTCTCCAAGGTATTGGTTCTTTGTAAAGTTCTATTTGAAATAAACCTATTTATATCACTTCCAAGTGATATGTGGAACTTTTCTGTAGAGAATGAGCTCCAAAAACATAACTTCTAAATTTATGCTCTAAATTCTGAATTTCTACTCCCTTTTCCTCTTACCTTTCCTTGTTCATGCATGGCTAAGCATGTACTAGTAACTGTCCGTTGGCAAATTTGTATTAAAAGGAGATTGCTTTATGGCCTTGCCTTTTTCTAACTAGCACTAAGTGTTATGTCCTTCATTTCTCCAACTTGATACTTTAGTCCACGTTAAAAGATACCAATATGTGTTCTAGCTTGAAAAATTTAATTAATAGCTGACAAACCAGGATAAATAACCATATGTTGTGGTTTGGTTAATTCACATGGTGTTTATTGTGGTTTTGTTTCATCTATTTACATGGTTACTCTGGCTATACACCGTATTTGTCCTGGTTGAACTCCATCGCATGCCTTCTTCTGCACTACTCAATGTTTGAAAGCCTTACAGTTGTGTTGTTTTGGTCAATTCTATTTTCATTGCATAAAACCACGACAGTTTTAAGCATTTAACCAGTTTTATATGTGTTTGGTCTTATCAGTTGAGTAGCTTTTGGTCCTTCTTTACCTCCTTGATTTTCTGTCTTGCAGCTGCTCTTGACATAGTTCTTAGTCTTAATGCCTGGAGGAGTTTAAAAGCCACACAAATCCTGAGATACCTTCTGAAGTTTGCTGTAGCAGCTATGTGGGCTGTGGTTTTACCAATTGGTTATTCCAGTTCTGTGCAGAATCCAACTGGACTAGTAAAATTCTTCAATGATTGGGTTAGGGATTGGCAAAGTCAGTCTTTTTATAATTATGCTGTTGCAATTTATTTGATACCCAATCTGCTGTCTGCTATATTGTTTGTGCTTCCACCTTTACGGAGGAAAATGGAGCGTTCAAACTGGCAGATTATCACTTTCATCATGTGGTGGGCTCAGGTAAGCATATTTATCACTGCATTTATGTCTGGCAAATCCTTTTCCTGGTTCGGTTATTGTTATTTTTCTTTTTCAGTCTAATCCATCTGTTTCTTTTTGTGCATATCTCTATTTGCAGCCTAAACTATATGTAGGAAGAGGCATGCATGAGGATGCCTTTTCACTTTTAAAGTAAGAGAGACACATTTCATGGTTGGAATGTTCTTTTTTCCCCTTTTCTGTTTGAATTTTGTGTTTGTTATAAATATATCTATTATATTTTTTTTAATTGATGCTGCTATACTTGGATATTTTCTTTCTTTTATTCTTTCCTCCCTTTCCATTAACTTTATTAAATGTTATACTCAGGTATACACTTTTCTGGATCATGTTGCTAATAAGCAAACTGGCATTTAGCTACTATGTCGAGGTCATTTCCCTTACTATCCTTTTAACCATATTTTATTCTTTAGGTTACTCTCTTATTAATTTTAGTTCAATGCGCTATATGTACATGCACAAACATGTGAGATGCTTAGCATATTTGGGAAAATTCTTCTTCATTTAGTAATAAAAAATATTTATTGCACCATTTGGTTCATATGATAGAGTTCAGAAAGTAGTTGGTATACGATATCTATTCATCCATGGAATTGAACTTATGCTTACTCCCTTTTGTTATGCTCCTGGACCCTTGCGATGGATGGGATAGATTAAGGGCTCATTGGAGGGACTCCTACAAACATTTGCATTCGATTTATGAGCGTACAACTTGATCTTGAAGCCAATAACCTGGTTTATATTTTTTTGGCTTATTTTTTTGTAATGTTGCATCTTACGAATATAAATTAATAAATTAATTAATAAAAGAAATTCTATCAGAAATAGATAGCTATAAATCTAATAAAATAAAATAGGAAATCCTACTATAAATACATTTCAACTTAATAAGATAACTAATAGTAAGATAGGACATTCTACCAATAAGGTACTAAACTTGAGTAGGAACACTACTAAAAATAAACTTCTTATTAATAATAAAAGTAGAAATATTTCTAATTAGTAATATTAAATATTTAACATTAATTCCCTCTTAGAGACTCATCTTGTCCTTAAACTTGAAAGTTGAACATTGTCATTAGAATCAATACGAAATATCACCACCTTTTTGTAGCATCTTATAGACAACCAACCTTAAACTTCTCTTTAGTAGTAACTCTTGTTCAATCCTAGATTCTTAGACTTTTTTTCAAGAAAATAAGTTCCCTTTTCTTGGCTTCCTCATAATGATCTTTGTCATCCTTTTCTTTGTATATTGAGGATTTGACTTCTTCAGCTTTTTAGCTTTATTTCCCATCCAACTTGACCTTCCTTGGTACAACAATATAAATTATGTTGATTGTTTGTGCTTCAACTTGGTTTATGAAATTCTAGGGGCTGTTGCTTTTGTTGCTACCTTCTTGATCTTGGTTCTGACCGCCATTTAGAATCTTAGTACCACTTGCAACTGACCTCTGATGGCTGCCATGCAAGTGCTATGTTCTTGCCACCTAGCCTCATTCTATCAAAAATATAGTTTCATCTTCTCTTGCAACTGGCATGTGACAACTTCAATTATTGTTGAGCATGCTACCAATGATTTGGTTCCTAATACGATTTGTTAGATGTTATTTCTCTTGGAATTTTTTTTCTCATTTTGATCTGTGTCTGAGATGTATCTTCCGAATTCTGCCTACAGATACTGCCTTTGGTTGGACCCACAAAGATAATAATGGATATGCATATTGATAACTATCAATGGCATGAGTTCTTTCCAAATGGTGATGGTTTGATCTTCTTTGTCATTGTCACTACTTTCTTTTGTTCTGGGGTTTTAACTGATTTGAGTTGTGTTATTAAACTGCTGCAGTTACCCATAACATTGGTGTTGTCATTGCTATATGGGCTCCAATTGTTCTGGTAAGTCAACTGCATAGCTTCATTTGACTTCTGAAAATTTGGTTGGCAAAACAATTATAATAAGGCCCTGAACCTTTATTTTCTTGGAAAATATTTACCATAGTGATTTCCCTATTGTTACCAAGCAATAAACTATTATTTTCTTCGGAAAATATTTTCCATAGACAATAATTTTCTGAAACAAATTATTTTTGGTGGGAAAACAAGGAGCCTTAATGTCATAGAATCAAGTTTTTTCAAGGTTTCGATAGAAACTGAATTTAATCGTTGGTATATTACTGAGTTCTTTTGCATGTAAATGATTATATTTTTTTAATCTCACACACAAACTTTTATTTATTGTTAATTATGACAATTTCTTTTGGTTTTCTTAGGTTTATTTTATGGATGCACAAATTTGGTATGCCATATACTCTACACTCTTTGGTGGGATTCATGGAGCCTTCAGCCATTTGGGTGAGGTAAGTGGCTATTTTGTTGCTCATACAATTATACAAAGGCAACTTTTGTACACTTGCATAAAATGTACTATGAATGAAAATGTTTTTGGCCTCCAATGATGTTACAAGTCTTTGGCATTTTTCAGATACGTACACTTGGGATGTTGCGATCTAGATTTGAAGCTGTGCCTTCAGCTTTCAATCGCCTTCTTGTACCATTGTCAGCGAAAGACTCCCAAAGGAAACATCCGGTAATCCTTGTTTGTGAAACATGTGGTGATCCATGTTTACTTTATTTTGTTTGAAGAAGAAAAATCATATATATAGTATGTATGTATGTATGTATATATATATCTTTTAAATATTGTATTCCATTATGTTGTAACTATATAAATATTGAGTGTGTCATAATCTTAACAGTGATCATATTAATGGAGATGACATGTAAACCTGCATTAATCCAAATTTGCTTAGTTAAGGCTCAACCTTATCCACTTAAATTTCTCATTTGTTCTTTTCCTATTTAGGATTTATGTTCTTCGATAGTTTCCCTTAAATGCAGCTGAATCAATTGTCCCTTGTCAAACATGAACCTATTTTTGGAGTTCTATCAAATTTTGTGTAGTCCATCACAATCTGCCTAGACCATTCTCTTGCAGGCTCTACATTAACAAACAAGTAGAGTCTCTTCTCCTATGTTGAATCTGATTTGTCAAGCATAGGTCTAAGGATCATCTGATTGTTGGATTATCTTTAGCTTTGATATCATGTAAAGAAATCCATGTGCTTTGAGAGTTATTTGTCACAATCTCTAAAATCCATTTGAGATTGGCATCTAACCAAATACAAAATTATCTAGCTTTCTCTGGTTATTTGTCACGTAATATTATCTTAAATTTCTTCATATTTAAGAGTGTTGGGCCATCTCAGCCGTAGCCATATAAATGAGGTTGGAACCTGATCTTGTATAAATTGATTAGCTTGTTCAAAGTCCCAATCTTCTTTGCTCAAATGCTGCGTCACTTATTTTTTAATTTCCCTATATGGCATTACATTCTTCATCAAGTTTGGATCTTCTTTGCTTATTCTTTGACTAAGTCAGCTCATCTCCATGTCAGAATCAGGCACTTGACAAGAAAAATATCGTCAACTTTTCTCGGGTGTGGAATGAGTTCATTGGTTCTCTGCGGATGGAAGATTTGATCAGCAACCAGTTAATATTCTACTTTTTTTAGAAGATATCCATTATTTGTCACCTGTCATACATCATGCTATAACTTTTTTTTCCCTTTCTTAAACACTATTCAGCGAAAGAGACTTGCTACTGGTGCCAACACCATATTCCACAGCTGCTGTCTCTGTTGTCCAGTGGCCTCCTTTTTTGCTTGCTAGCAAGGTGTGAACTAACCTATTTTTTCCCGTTAAATTTAATACCTAACACATATTTTTATTCCTAATTGTTTAATTCCTTGTTTGAATTGACAAGCTAGATTCCTATAGCATTAGACATGGCAAAAGATTTCAAGCAGAAGGAAGATGCTGAGTTGTTTAAAAAGATGGATGATTATATGTGTTTTGCAATAACTGAGGCCTATGAGACATTGAGAGATGTAATATATGACCTTTTGGAAGATGATGCAGATCGGAAGTAAGTACAATTTTCTTACAAGCTTTTATCATGTAAATGATGTTCAGGATGCCTTGTTCTGTGTGATTGTGAAAGAAGTAAAATAGAATGCAGTGATCTTTTTCCTTGTCTTAAAAGCCTCTTAATATGTTACTAGCTTTCTTTCCTTTTGATATAGAATCGTGAGACAAATTTGTTATGAAGTGGACTTGAGCATACGACAAAAGAGGTTTTTGCTTCAATTCAAGACGAGTGGTTTGCCTGAGCTCAATGGCAAGTTGGAGAAATTTCTAAATGTCTTGGTACAATGTTTTCTTCACGGCTGTTTCCTTTGTTTCTTAATCATTCAAGGTCAACTTTAGATTTTAATGCTTATGTTAGCCTGTTGACAGCTAGGTGACTATGATGAAGAGGATACATACAAAGCTCAGATAATTAATGTTCTTCAGGATATTGTTGAGATTATGGTTCAGGATGTTATGGTACATGGCCGTGAGTAAGTGCTGATAAATTTCAATCATTATTAGAATGCAAAATTTGATTTTTGTCATTTGACAAAATGATCGTTCAGGACTGAATAATTTGTTTTGTTTTTCATATTGCTGTAGTGTCTTGGAAAAGGCTCATCCTGCATATCTGGATGTTCATAATACCAAGAAAGAACAGAGGTTTGGGAAGATAACAATTGACCCTACAAGAGATAGATCTTGGAGGGAAAAGGTATTCATCACACCTACTTTAAGTAAATTATAAGAACTCAAAATTAACCATCATTTACGTTTGAGTGACTATTTAAGATATGGATTAATAGCCAACTTTCTAATTTTGTTTATTATATTGTTCCTTCCTTCCCTAATTGATTGCATACTTTCATCTCCTAGATTTTTTCAAAAATAAGAGTATTGTGATTTCTAAAATTTACAAGGTGAAGAAATAAAGGTATTTTCAAGTAAAAGATGAGGAATTGTATATAAGAAGGAAAGGCAATAGAAATACTGGAGGATTTTAACATCTCTGTTTTTCAAAAGTCACCAACTATCTACTTTATATTTGGAAAGACAAAGATTAAGTTATAAATACTGATAGATGAGAGGAATTTTTTTTTGTAATTTGTTCTGTCATTTTCATTTTATGTATTTTATATTGTTCTACTTATTTGTTTTTGTAGTTTACCCTTTAATTTCATGTAAAGGTCTGTGTTCCATCTGTTTTACTTTTCTCTGAAGGTTGTCAGGCTTCATTTGCTTTTGACAACAAAGGAATCTGCCATTAATGTACCTTCAAATTTGGATGCTCGTCGACGTATCACATTTTTCGCAAATTCCTTGTTTATGAACTTGCCACCTGCTCCAAAAGTGCGAGATATGCTTTCTTTCAGGTTGTTAATTACATAATCAAGTTCAGTTCATATTCAATTTCATTTTTTCTTTGTTTTATTTTTCTAGATAGACTTTATTGTAAATTGCCAAAGAGGAAGGAAAAAACTTTCTCCCTACATTCCTATTGGTAGTGCATGAAACTTTTACTTCACCATATGGAGTGCCAGCACTACCCTGAGTTGGATCCATTACTTTTTATTTATTTTTTAAGCTTTGGACTTGGCTTGAAGAAATGGTAAAAGGGACAGGTAATATTAATCATTTAAACACTTACAGTCAATTTTGAAATAGCACAATTTTTTGTTTGATAATTCCCCAAATGTAAGGTCGAATTATAAAATTGAGCCTGGTCTATTTATTTTGTTGTAGATATTATCATTTTAGTTTGTTGTATATAATGTAGATTAAGTTGCATTCAAATAGTTAGTATTTTAGATAATTAGATATGATAAGATGATCTCTTATCTTTGGTTTTCCTTTCTCTAGACTTGTGTAAATACCTAGACCTATTCAACACGAAATATACAACATTTCTATACCATTTTCTACTACATGGTTATTTCTTTTTATGAATCATGAACGTTACTTTGTGTATACATTATAATAATAACCACTTCGTAAACTTTTCCACTAAAGTTCTGTCCTTACCTTGTCAATCTTAATGTTTTTGAAAAAGTGCTTTTTTTTTCTTGTTTCTGTACCTATGCACGTATCTGGGTGCATCATAGACTTAATAGCAATCATATATCATTTTTTATATCAGTTCAAAAAAAAAAAAGAAATGAAATGATTAAAATCTGTGTTAGCATGATAAAACTATGTTTCGGATGCTAGTCTAATATATTAACTTGACAACTTGTCATTTTACTGCTGTAAATCGGCAAATGTTACATGATTACATTACATGGTTCTTCCATGCAGAGATTTTCCATTGATGGTCACTTATTTTCATTTTTGTTAGTCTGACACTAGATTTCTTTTCTGTAACATGGTTAGTGTTTTGACCCCATATTATGACGAACAAGTTCTTTATTCGGTTGAGAATCTTCATAATAAAAATGAAGATGGAATCTCAACTTTGTTCTACCTTCAGACAATCTATCGTGGTGAGTTTTAGATTTTCTGCAGCATTGAGTTCTTGTGTATATGGTGAATTCATTATGACCTATTGACCACATTGCAGATGAGTGGAAAAATTTTGTTGAACGAACACTTGATTATCCTGAAAAGGAAAGTGGAGAGGCACTTTGTCATTGGGTATCCTATAGAGCGCAGACACTTGCTAGGACAGGTAATTGCAGTAGTTTGCATACTGTTATGTAATGGGTTCTTTCTTTTGAATTTTTTTTCCAGCATCTTATTTTTGCGGCCATCAATTCAATCTTTCCATCAGTGAGGGGTATGGTGTACTATCGGAAAGCTTTAGAACTTCAGTGCTCCCTGGAAATGGCTGGAGAAGATGGTAAGTGGTCCAGATAATATGTTGTTATCTCTTTTGCTACCGTTTTAGTTGCCTTCTTTTAATTAACAAGTTCCTCTTTTCTGTCCAGGGAATACGGATTATCATGAGCAAGATGAGATTCCTCAGAAAAATGATTATGCACAAGCTTTGGCTGACTTGAAGTTCACATATGTTGTCTCTTGTCAAATATATGGAAAACAGAAAAAGTCTGCTGATCCTAAAGATAGGAGTTGTTACAGTAATATTCTAAATCTTATGTTAATGTACGTCGAGCCCACTGTTGTACATATTGTAAGCTGTTCACCGTCCATATTTGAAGAGCACCTTTAACTTTACAAAATTGCTATAGGTATCCATACCTTCGTGTGGCTTACATTGATGAAAGAGAGGAAACAGTGAATGGAAGATCTCAAAAGTTATATTACTCTGTTCTGGTCAAAGGAGGTGATAAATTGGATGAGGTATGCGAACCTTTCTCTTTTTCATGTGGAATCTATTTGCGGCTTCTAAGCTATGTTTTGATTTGATAGAAAAACAAATAAAATTCAAGGATCAAGAGGAACTTGGAGTTTTCCCCAAATAACCCATAGTCACATTGGTAATTTACGTACCAAAATCCTGTTACAAAATGGATGATACGTAACTTACTGTCTACAGGTGGTTTTTGCAGACTTCATTGACAACGTATGATGGATGATTTACCATTCTTTATTGATAACTCATCCAATGCAGGTCGCTTTTGCAACCTGCATTCTCAACCTTCGGCTTTACTTCACCTGATCAATGAGAAAGCAACTAATTGTTGTTTTCTCACTAAGCTGATCTAATAGCACATTAGAGAAGCAGAATGTTTAACCTTGCTGCCTATCAGTGTTGAAAAGAAAAGAGGGATATTAAGTCTTGAAAATAAAATTAAAAAGTAGATAACTTGGTAAATAAAATGGTCTTATTCAAAGTCAAAGTTGAAGTTCAGGCTTGTTCATTCCCTCATATTGTCTCAATTAAAATATGTTATCTGTGAAATAATTGGACTTATTTGTTTCAAGCCACCTCAAAATTATCCATTTATAAACATTACTAGTATGTGCATAGGATATGAGATCGTTGATCCATCCATATTCTCAATTCAAAATATCTCATCCTGGAAAAACTATGGGATATTTCTAGAGCCCATCTAAAGTCTCATCCTAAATTTGATTTTGGGGTGGGATTGAGATATCACTTTTTTTTAAAATAATTTTTGTATTACTTTTTCTTTAGTTGTGTTATATTGAATATGATTTATTTAAATAAGCATGATCATTTAGTTCTAATACATCTTTTAATATTTTTGGTCATTTATTTGAACTTTTGAACTTTTAGTATTGATACATTTATATATTCCTTGTTATTTTTAAAAAATAATAAGTGTTATCCATTATGATAATTTTATTTTAAATTTTGTTATTATATCAAGTTTAAAAGAAACATGTATGAATGAAAATTATAATAAATATCAAAATTGATTAATATCAAAACTTTGGGATGGGATCATGATTTTGTCAATCTCGCCCTATCCTATCCCATGTACACTCCCAACCACTGCCTCACAAAGTCCATGTTGGTGGTGATGTTAAAATTTTTCTCACGTTGTTCCTTCTCAAGAGAGTGGTTGGTATAAAGACCCATCATTTTGGTTATTCCAAAGATTGCGTTAATCTTTTCTATTTGTAAGGTAAATCAATGATGTACAATCTTTGACACCAATCCTATTCAGGTTAGGCGTAGATGATGTGCAAATATATAATATGTATCAGAACTAGATATATTTTTATGTTTCTTGTCTAAGATTGGGAAAATTCTGCTGGCTCTCCTATGTTTGTCTGTATATGTGAACTTCATCTGATGGGAGTACTACAATCATGAAATAATGTCTGCAATCCTAACAGCATACTTGATTGTATTGTTTACTCCTGAATTTCTTTTTCCATATAATCAAGTCCCAAAACTAGAGTGAATCTATTTTGACTATATCGATTGCTAAGCTATCAAGTCTAATGGCATGCTCATCCATAGCCATGCTAGTTGCAATCAATGTTATATTTTCCTTCATTGAACCTATGAGAGAGGGCTTTTTGCTTTTAAAATGAGTCCAAAGACTTGATATTTGATTCAGCTATTATTTGCTAGTTCTCTATTTGTTTCCCAAGTGTCACACATCCCTTAATACAAACTAACTATAACATTACTAGGAAATATACCGAATCAAGCTCCCAGGTCCCCCAGCACAAATTGGAGAAGGGAAACCTGAGAATCAAAATCATGCTATAATCTTTACTCGTGGAGAAGCTCTTCAGACGATAGATATGAATCAGGTTCATTGTGGTCCTCTCCGTGTTTTATTTTTGCCTTAAACTACACTGCTGGCTATTCACTGTGTTCTACCCGTTTCTCAGGATAATTACTTTGAAGAAGCTTTCAAAATGAGAAATGTGTTGGAGGAATTCTTAGTGCCTCGGCGTGGGCCAAGAAAGCCTACAATTTTGGGTCTAAGGGAGCATATATTTACCGGAAGGTCAGCCTAACGCTTACTATGTTATTGGACATTAATTTCATTGTTCTAGTTTGCATGTCAGGCATGAGTTTAAGTCTGATACTGTAGAATTGTGCATGTTGGCTTTTTACGTATAACCAACTGAAATGTATGCTTTCTAATAGGGATGTTCATTCAAAAAGATAATTGTATGCTGTCTAATAACAAAAAAATCATTATTACTTTGTTTCAATGTATCAGAACTACTATCCCATCACATAAACTGATCATGTATGCTTGCTTTTCCTTTCATTTCAGTGTTTCATCACTGGCTTGGTTCATGTCCATGCAAGAGACGAGCTTTGTGACTATTGGGCAACGCATTTTGGCTAATCCTCTCCGGTAAAATTTCAATTAATAATTGCATGTGGCATTTTATGCAGTGTACATTTGGCTTGACTCTTCTCTTTATTTAATTAAAAAATTCATATATTTGGCTTGACTCCTTTTTGTTTAATTAAAAAATTCACACGTTCTTTTTATTGTCTGTTGTTTAATTGTCATATTCAAATGTAGGAAAATGCCTTTCTAACCTTAAAAAGGATGGTTCTCGCTATTGGATAAATAAATGTAAACTGGTAAATGTTATGCCTAAACAGTACAGGACATATTTTTGGCCCTTCGAAACAGACTTGTAGCAAGTGCCTAAGAATACATGTAAATCAACTTGATGAAAAATGCAGAAAGGCCACAAAACCAATAGTTCTAAAATGTCATACAGAAATAAAGCAATGAAATTTTTAAACTTTTGTGGGGTAAAATTGGTAAAAATGCAAAAATTTAGGGTTTTTTGGTTATTTGCAAATGTATTATTACAGGTTCAAAGATGACAGGATCGTGTTAATATGAATTTTAGCTGTCTTAAACTTGTGTTAATTTGAATTTTAGTTGTCATAAGCAGTCTGATGTATCTATAGCTTTTCTACCAATGCATTTAGATGGAAATTGTTTCAGGGTTTGTTTGATTCAATGCTATAAAAGTAATAGAACATGATGGATGTTATGTCAAGTTTATTAAGAAATGTCACAAGTTTCTAGTGAAACCTAAGAAAAGCAAAGAGAAAACGAATTCTCTCAACTTTTGTTCATTTCACTTTTCTGTTTTCTACCATCATCTATGCTGTGCTCTCAACTAAGTGCCAATCATTTGGTTCCTGTTACATATCAGATATTGTATTGTAGATCGTAAAATAAGATGTGTTTTATACTCATCATGTTATATATTTCACAGGGTTCGCTTTCATTATGGTCATCCTGATATATTCGATAGGCTCTTCCATATAACAAGGGGTGGCATAAGCAAGGCTTCAAAAGTTATAAACCTGAGTGAGGATATATTTGCAGGTAAGTTTTAGTTTGTGATATCACCCGTACTATGAAAATGGGAAGATTAAACATGTTAATTCATTCAGGGTACAACTCAACTTTGCGTGGGGGATACATAACACATCATGAGTATATTCAAGTAGGCAAGGGGCGTGATGTGGGAATAAATCAGATATCAGCTTTTGAAGCAAAGGTTGCAAATGGAAATGGAGAGCAAACTCTTAGCCGTGATGTTTACCGACTTGGACGTCGGTTTGATTTCTACAGAATGCTCTCATTCTATTTTACGACTGTTGGATTCTACTTCAGTAGCATGGTATGTTCATATAAACTTGTTATTGATGTCATTATGTAAAAGTAATCTCTCACTTTCTTGTTTAAAGAGCTTTTGTTTTAGCATCGTTATTTTTTTCTTTGAAACTCCAAGTTAATAGTCTATGTCTTGCATCATTTACGAAGGAAATAGAATGAAACTATTGGTGGTGGGTACTGAATCGCAGTGCAAGATCAACCTCAGTTTTGCTACATAGGATTAGAAGTAGCCCAAGAACTAGTTAGTTTCTCCTCATTCCCCACAACCCGAAAAATTCTAATCTTCCTACAGCCCTTAAAACTTCTCCTCCTTCATTCCATCATCTTGATCTTTACCCCTCAACCGATAGATCAAATCATATTTTTTCATGTACATTGTCCTGGGTAGTATAAAATTAAATTTTCCTTTCCTTTTCTCAAAAAAGAAAAATGTGAGGACGTGTTGAAGGCGTTTCTTGTTACTACTCGGGAGTTTATGTTGGCCCTACTAAAGGGTAAGCAAATAGTCTGTTCAATTTTATTGCGTGAACCAAAAGCTTTTTGACTTTCAAAATCAAACTAAACTGAATATTGGTCAATTAAAATTTTTAAACTTAACCACAGGTAAGTCAATTCGTTTTTTTGGTTAATTTTGTTGGCTTGTTTAGTTTCCGAACTGAAACCAATATAATTTGGTTTTAAGATTTGTAAACCAAACAAAAATGAAATTGTCAGTGTTAGTGTGGTTTTCGATCTAATTTAGTTTTCCCTGTAGTCCCATTCTACAAATTTCATGTTTTGTGTTGATGTAGCATTATACTATAAGCTTCTATGAGCAACTAATCAAGTGATTTGAGGTTCAGGGCAATGCTGCTATCATTTGTGGTGCTTTGTATCTAGAATTTTTAGGAAAACTTTCTTTGAATGTTCTTATGTGTTGATGCAACAAATACATAAATATTTATGCATGTAGCAAAAACTAAATTAGGAAATAAATCATAAAAGAATTTGATTCTTAATAATCTGCCTAAATCAAATCCATAAAGTCTATCTAATAAGTTTGACACTTCCCCTCAATTTGGTGCGTAGGTATACAAGTGAAGTAGATTTGTATTTAACATAAGACAATTGGTTTTGTGGATAATGAGTACTAACCCCATTCATGGCATGATTGTGAGTTTAGTCCAACATCATCTTTGGCCTATGGAGTTTCTACACGGTATCAAAGCATAAGATGGTCAAACGATTTCATAATCCTAGGCTTAATCCTAGGCTTGTGTTCGAAGATTTGAATTGGGCTAACATGAAGTCTAGACTTGTTTGTGGACCTAGGGCCTTTGAGATAGGCCAACATGTTTGATGGACCTCTGGATGAAGATTCATGTATAGTAAGTGACAAATGATATAGGTTAGTTGTATTTGAGGGGAGTGTTGGCTCACATGAAAAATATGTGAGTAATTGAAGTAATATATAAGTGGAGTACATTGATACTTGGCATAAACTATTGATTTTGTACTAGATGAATACCAAGTCAGATTAATGGCTAGATGAATACCAAGTCAGATTAATGGCTACGGTTCTAAGTTTGATCCAACACTCTTTTTAGTTTGTGGAGTTTATGCAAGGAGTAAATATTTCTTGGTAGTTCACTCCGTTTATTTGAGCCAATCCCTTTGTTATCAATATTGCCTTGAACCTCTTAATAGAACCATCAACTTTCTGTTTCATTGCAACTACCCATTTTGTATCCTTGATGGCTTCCATCTGATCCTATGCAATTGGGACAAAGAAAAGAATAAGACAAAGGCTCAATAGCAAGAAGATAGAAAAGCATAAGAAATAAAGTTAGAAATAGGATTGGACTTACCTTAATCTTGGACCTCATTAGAGAGCTCCTAATCTTTGAATTTTGATAAAATTGACTGATCATATTATCCTATTAGTCCTTCAAATAGGGGACAAGATTCCTTACATAAATAGGAAACCCAACTAATCATGTAAATAGGAAAGTTAGATTCCTTAAAATAGTTGTATTCCTATTCTAAAAAGGATTAATAAAAAGTTATATATATTCCTATTGTAAAGTAATAGAAAGAAACAAAAATCTTTCATAAATCATATATAATTAAATGACCTTTTCTAGTATAAACCTCACCTACAAAAGCATCCATAACAACTTACCAAAAGAAGAGTCATAATAAATAGTAGGTTGCATAATGGCTTGTTAAGTTGTGCTTTTGCTAGAATATCTTTTTAAATAAGGCCTATCTACTTGCTCAACAATCTGCATTTAAACATAAGTTTCCTTTTCAACATAAGGAAAGATCTATGTTGACAAAATACTTTCAACTAGGAGGATGATAACATTAATAACCTTTTTTTTTGTTGGATAGTGAAAACACATTCAAGGGCCTTGGGATATGATTTCCCACCATTTATAGCATGGATAAAATAAACACACTGAGACATTCGATTAATGAGATAAGAAGTGATTAAAATAACATCACCTAATAAGATTTTGGGAGATACATGATGAACATAAGTGATCTAGCAACCTTCAATAAATGTGTGGTTTTCCTTTCTATGACATCATTTTAGGTGCTAGTGTAAGGACAACTAGCTTCATGGATTATCCCATCAGACTTCAAATAAGCACCAAAACAACTGTTCATGTATTTACTATCATTAGATTAAGTGTAAACCATTTTGTGGAAGGACTAAAAACATTGAGAAACATCACTATCAATAAAAATTACAAACCATTGATTTTCAGTTAAAGTAGTCTATGGGATCCCTAACATCAAAGTGGATAATTGTAAAAGGAATGGGCTTCTGTTATTACTTAAAGGAAGTATGTTTGGCATACTTAAAAGAATCACATACCAAGGAATTGATTTGTCTTTTGAAACAAATTAGGATATAATTGTTTTAAAACTAAAATGGAGGAATGTCCTAATAGTCTACGTCATTTTTCATGATTGTCATCCTTATTTTTTTCCAATAAAGACTTGAATTGTATAATGATTACCTTCTAACAAATATAAGCCATCATGCAGTCTACCTTGACCAATTCTCTTCTTTGTTTGAGGATCTTGTAGGACACCATAATTCAGCAAAACTCAATTTTATAGTTTAGGCTTTGGTGATAACATTGACTAATAGAAGATTATTAGGGAAATTAGGAATATTTAGAACAGATGATAGCTGAAAATTAGGTTTACAAACAATGAAACTTGAACCACATACAAGAGCCATCAACTATCTTGACATTTTTTGGTTTTTAACCAAGAGAGCAGTTAATGAAGCTTCTGTAAGAGTCTATCATGTGTCTATTTGCACCAAAATTAATAATTCAAGTGTAGAGTGAGCAATAAAGGCATTACTTTACTTTCTACCATGATGGGATTGTAGAAATTCCATGGGCCGAAGGGAGTGTTGGGTTGAATTCATAACAGTGACCTTAAATGGGGTTGGTACCCATCTTGCACAAAACCAATTGGCTTGTGCTAAGTACCAATCTACTCTACTTATATACCACTTAAATTTCTCGCATCTTTTCCATGTGGGATTCCCCAACAGAGATTTTCAGAGCTTGCTGCTGTTTTTTTGGTAGTACCAAAAATATCTTATGAAAAAATTATAAGTGAGCCAAAAATAGGGTAGAAATAAGTTGAACAGAGATGCAACTCTAAATTAAGCTACCATGAAAATAATCAGAGCCAGCAAGACATTGAAAACATGCTGCATGTGCCTCATGTGCCAGCTTGTGTAATTCCAGTGATGAGATTCTGGGCAATGGTCAGTTGCCGCTGGGCTTCCCTTCAATGTGAGCGGTGACAATCAGTTCCTTCAGTATCAGTGTCAGCAGAAGCTCATTTGCATTTAGAAAAAACCTTAATTTGGTTTAACCCTAGAAAAACTTAGCCTTTTAAGCTGGCAAATACCGTGAGAATTTTTGAGAGAAATTTCTTTGTATATTTTTATGTGTTGATACAACAAATACACAAGTATTTACACATGTAGCAAAAACTGAACTAGGAAATAAATCATGAAGGAATTAAATTCTTATGATAGGCCAACGGTATCTTACAGTAGTGGTTTTGTTATGATTTCTGCATTAGTTTTGTGGACAATGTAAGTAAATCTTTCTTCCATAGTGTTTTGAATTCCTTCATCAATTAGCTTGTTAAACCGGTAATTTTCAAAACAATATTTTAGGAAGTGGCCACGAGATATCCAGAGTCTGTCTTTGTTTTAATTATTGTTTAAATAACTAAGATCATTGTTTTTTTTTTTTAATTCTTGCATGGATTTTATGGATCAATTGTCTCACTAATTTTCAACTTTTGCACATTCAGATAACTGTACTCACTGTGTATGTATTCCTGTATGGACGTTTATACATGGTAATGAGTGGGTTAGAAAAGGAAATCCTTGCAAGCCCTAGCATACGCCAGAGCAAGGCCCTTGAGGAGGCCTTAGCAACTCAATCTGTTTTCCAGCTGGGCTTATTATTGGTTCTGCCGATGGTTATGGAAATTGGCTTAGAGAAAGGCTTTCGTGCTGCTTTGGGTGATTTCATCATTATGCAGTTGCAGTTGGCCTCTGTATTCTTCACTTTCCAGCTGGGAACTAAGGCGCATTATTTTGGGAGAGCAATTTTGCATGGTGGTTCTAAATACCGTGCTACTGGTCGTGGATTTGTTGTTTTCCATATGAAGTTTGCTGAGAACTACAGGACATACTCACGAAGTCATTTTGTAAAGGGACTAGAGCTTGTTATATTATTAGTCCTGTATGAAGTCTTTGGGAACTCATATCGCAGTTCTAGTCTTTATTGGTTCATAACGTTCTCCATGTGGTTTTTGGTTGGATCTTGGTTATGTGCTCCATTTGTGTTCAACCCTTCTGGTTTTGACTGGCAAAAAACAGTGGAAGATTGGGGGGATTGGAAGAGGTGGATGGGAAATCGTGGTGGAATAGGTATTCCTATTGAGAAAAGTTGGGAATCTTGGTGGGATAAAGAACAAGACCACCTCAAACATACTGATACCAGAGGACGTGTGCTTGAGATAATCCTTGCATTTCGTTTTTTCATCTATCAGTATGGCATCGTCTACCACCTTGATATAGCCCATCGCAGCAGAAGTATACTGGTGCGTGTATATTTTAATATCACTTGTTTACTCATTGTACGCCTGATATTCACTATCTCAGTGCTTTTTCTACCATTGTTTGTTTATTTATTTATTTTCTTTTGCAGGTCTATGGACTTTCTTGGGCGGTTTTGATAACAGCCCTTCTAGTTTTAAAGGTATGCATCCTAACAGAACTTATGTATACAAGTTAATATGATAATTTTCTAACTTATATCTATATTTCAGGAATTGATGAAATGTATATCAACTTCTTTGTCTTTGCCGTTAAACTTAAAGCTCTAGATTCCTTTATTTTCAATATTTCCTTCTTTTTTAGTATCCTGGTTCTTAGGAAATTGCTGAAATGGATACCAATTTCTGCCTTTACCGTTAAATGTTCAAATTATATTTCTGGGAATCAAAATGTTGAGTTCATTGAACTCTTTGTTAAACGTTCTCTGAACGTTAACAAATAAATTTACATCACCGATTTGGCCATTGAATCATTGAATATTTTATATTCTGATTCAGTTTTGTATTCTGTTATTTTTTTTTCTTTTCATTTTTCAAAGCACCTTTCAAACTACAAGATTTTTTTTTCTTTTATTATGTTTTTTGTTCTTAGTTCTTTTCGTTGTAACATGTCTGGCATGGTCAACTACTGATCATGTGTTGATCACATGATTCCGATGCTGCTATCAGATGGTATCAATGGGGAGACGGAAGTTTGGTATCGATTTCCAGCTCATGTTTAGGATTCTGAAGGCGCTTTTATTTCTTGGGTTCATGTCAGTCATGACAGTCTTGTTCGTAGTTTGTGGACTCACTGTAACTGATTTGTTCGCTGCAATTCTTGCTTTCATGCCCACTGGATGGGCCCTTCTTCTGGTAAGTCAAAATATTCGCTTACGAACTCGTAATGCATATTTGGAACTATTCAATTAGGCTGTTATGCCATGATACATATATTTATACCGATTATTTTGATTTTTAACCATTTTAAACGACATAAAAATAAAGCTGAAGTGAAATAAATTTTCTTTTATGTTTTAAGATTTTTAGTTCTCTTGTTCGTTGTGAAAATAATGTTAATTTCGTAGCGGGTACTTGTGGACATGATAGAATATATTCTGCAAAATTTTTTTTTTTCATAATGTTTATTTTACTTGATGTTATTTTTTTGATTCATGAACTTAGATAATGAATATTTACCAAATTCTAAAGAGAGCTTGATCGTATAGCTGAAGTAAAAGATGATTTTGTTTTGTTGGAAAGATTGGTCAAGCGTGCAGACCGTTGTTTAAGAAGATAAAGCTGTGGGAATCAATAAAGGAGCTAGCAAGAGCATACGAGTACATGATGGGAATATTGATATTTGCGCCTTTAGCCATTTTGTCATGGTTTCCTTTTGTGTCTGAGTTCCAAACTCGTCTGCTATTCAATCAAGCATTTAGTAGAGGCCTTCAGATTTCTATGATTCTTGCTGGAAAGAAGGATGAAGGTGATTCTGGCAAAAATAAGGCCATGTAACTAATTGCGTCTTAATATTCCTCTGCGCTTCAACTGTTGAGGTATTGACATTTGTCCTCCATTTACCTGTAAGCTGATATTTGATTCAACCTTTTATGCCATATGGGGATGCTGGTTAAGATCAAATATGTTTGAAATTTTGTCATTTCAAAATTAATTTCAATTGATAGATCTTCAATAGCAACCCATCCCAAACTCTAGGGTCTTTCCTTTTGTAGTAAATCAATATATTGATTGCGGAAACCCACCCACTTAACCACCATCTCAATTATTTAGTCATCTAATCCAAATGCTATATAAATGGTATTTAATAAAATTAACTCTACTATTTTGAAATAAAAGCGAGATGGACATTTGTCCAACATATGCTGCATGTTGCAAACATCCGGCACATTCAAGTCCTCAAATCAAAAGATTTATGTTATCAAGTCCCAAAAGGTATAATTAATTAATTTTCTTAAACTTAAATCTTTAATTAATGGTCAAAATTAAAATAAAAGGAAATTGGATAAATTTCATCATTGGATGATCGAATAAAAATTAAGAATCTACACTTTAACTTGTTATTAGACTCATTTTAACCCTAATGATTAAGTTAAAATGCAACCTTAGGATGAATGATTTTCATCCTTAATAAAGTCTAAAAATTATACTTTATTTGTTCTAAATTGATACACTGCCAATTTTATAAAAATTAAGGAAAATTCTTTTACTTGAAAATATAAATTTAAATATATTTTTATATTATTATTTATTTAAATTTTATTTTATTATTGGTTATCTCTTCATTTTTTAAGGTGATTAAATAAAGAATTAACATAATAACTGCTTTATTAAAATAATCAATGGGTTAGGATGGATGGAGCAATTTTGTTTACTTAAAGATTCCTCATTGTCCAAAACTTGATTTCTTAATGCTATACTCATACGAGTGAAATACACAATGCCATCAAGCTTATGGTAGCTTAAAGGCATAGCAGTCAGTGCTACTTTTCTACATCGAATGATGTAATTGTAGGATTTGTTGACACACATCTTGAAATTTGATCTTTTGGAGGTATGTTAATTATATAAGGAGTTTGTTGCTATCATATGTTGCACATATAACATAATTGTCTTGTTATCCATGTTGTTATCTATTAGTGAGATCACACCATTAAAATAGTTATCATTTAGGGTTAACTAATATAGCTATAAAGACTATTATTTACTTGATTTTTAAGTTTGAGGGTGCATGAATTACTCTATTTTTCAAGTATATAAAAAGTACTTGACCTCATCATATCATCATTTTATTTGACATCCTGCTATACCTTTTGCTGAAGATAACTACAAGATAGATGCTATGATAATCATAGAAGACTTAACTTTAAGATTAACCTACATAATGTAATTTGCATTTCTTTCAAGCATTACTTATGAGTAAGCATTCTATTTATTTTATGAATATTATTAAGACACTAGCCTAAACATATTAAGATTGATATAAAGTGTTTGTCATGCATAAAATCTAACTCTTATTACTAACTAGTTTTTTAAATAACTATTTTAGTAGTTTCCTCTTACTCATGCTTTAGTTTTTTACTCCTTAACTTTTGCATAAGCTACCCTTTATGAGTTTTAAATTCATAATACATTTTATTTTGATTTATTATCATTTTTTTTATTTATTATTTTTTATTTTCCCTTTGGTATTGATGTAATGCCTTTTGAGTTTGTTAAGGTTGATTAGATTGCAAGCCTAGTTGTATTCTAAGTTTATGATTATGAGCATGCCTTTAAATAAAATATTTTAATTATAAATGAGTTTGCTTATTTAAGTATGAACTTCCCTTATGGATTATGCATAACTGAAAGAATACATGCAACCCTAGCCACAGATGGTGAAGATGCAGGAACAGAGAACAAGGGAAAGACAGAAGAGAGAGGGAGGCAGATGAGTTATGAACAGACGGTCTCTGAGGGAACCTCGAGAAGAGTTATGAACAGACG
>CANYBF011382680.1:0-11396 GCA_948192965.1 Dalechampia spathulata | reverse complement strand
CCGCCTCCTTAAAGCCAAACTCATCAAACCCATAGAACCAAACTTCAAAACACCACCTCTAGCCACAGTAGACACCAAAACCTACTGCCACTATCACCAGCATCATGGCCATAACACTGATGACTGTCGCTCCCTCCGACTAGTCATCCAAAACCTCATCAACTCTGGTGAGATTGAGGATCCTAAGAAATCCAAACCATCTACCAAGACAAACCCTCTACCAAACTACCATAATGCCAACCGCACCTACACGATCTAATCAGGATTGCCAGAATCCCTAATCTTAAGCTCCTTTTCTCCTCTTAGCAGTAAGGGGAATGCTCAGATGCCTACTATTACCTTTCGCCTCGGTGGTGGATTTGACATTGCTGCCATTGACATATGGTACAAGATTTCAGAGGATAAGTCAGTAGCTACTCAGAAATCCTCTAAATCTGAAGCATCAGAAGTGCAGGCTTCAGATAAGTGTAAGTCGACCGAAACTCCCAAGGTAGACATGCCAGCACCAAAGCCATCCAAGTAGCATAAAGGGTTGGGTGCCAACAAGATGTTCTCTTGGGTTCACAACATGACCCGCAGTGGTAAGGTATTCACTCCTCCCGACCTCGGGAAGAAACCTGAAGCTCCCAAGAAGCCGATCGAGGCTAGGCCCGCTAAGGATCAAGCTGGTCCAAGCAATGTTCCAGCTCCGCTGCCAGCTGATCAGGTTACTTAGCCTGATAATGTTGTGGTCAAACAACTGAAAAAGACTGAAGTAAACATCAGCATATGGGACCTAGTGATATCCTCCCAACAGTATCAATGGGTCGTCGTCGAGGCACTCTCAAACATGAGGATCTCTCCCTCTGCTTCTACCTTCAGTATGGAGAGTCGGCTGGTAAACTGGGAGCTACCATCCAGCATGATCACATTTTCTGATGCGGATTTACCGGCCGAGGGGATCCACCACAACAGGGCATTATTCATCAGGGTGAACATCATGAACTTCACCACCCCCTATGTCATGGTGGATGACGGTTCTGGCATCAACGTCTGCCCACTCAAAGTGCTTCCCAAGCTCGGGATTCAGCTTTCAGACCTCAAACCCTATAAGACCATTATCAGGGCCTACGACAAGTCCAAATGGGAGATTACTGGTACCTTCACTGCTACTGTCACTATTGGGCCAATTGAGTCAGTGGTGGAGTTCACTGTTCTAGACATTCTGGTGTCCTTTACCCTTCTCTTTGGATGACCATGGTTCCATCCACTAGGAGGTGTGCCATCCACCCTGCACCAGAAAATCAAGTTCCCACACAACGAGGGTGTGGTTACTATCACTGCTGATGATGAGGTAGCCTTGGCCTGCATCAGAGAAGACGTTCCTCTCATGATCGACTTTCAAATTGCCACTATCAGAGAACCTTAATCCTACTCATACCAACCGAGTCCCGTTGTGGAGAGGATGATGCAACTAATGGACTTTATGCCTGGCAGGGGTTTGGGCCTATATTAGCAAGGCCCAGTTGAATTTGATATCCCTACAATCATGTGGGAAGAAAGGTACTACATTGGGATTGATCCCTACACTTTGGACAAGCTAGAGAAATGCAAGATGGTCCTCTTCATTCAAGGAGAGACTCAGCATGATCATGCTTCTGAGTTGCCTAATTCAGGGGACTTCTATGAGCAACAGTTCACCATCTTTGGCGATGTCTACAACTTGTCAGCCCTGACAACACCTAGGAAGACTACTGCTACTTTTGCCATCAACCCTGATGAAACTTTTCAGATCTTTGGTGATGTCGCTTATCTCACCACTGGCCGCCTGGAGCCAGAACGCACTACAGTCGCTGCACTAGGGTCCAAGCTACAGAACTTAGACATTGAAGGCCTACTGCTGCCAAAGGTCTACGAGGACATCGCCACATTGGTGGAGAGTACCTTTGAAGAGCTTGTATATAAGGATGCTGATATCCCTATTATTGTACTTTTTAATGATGATGTAATCCCATCTAAATATGAAGCAATAAAGAGCAACTTTGCTTATGTTTGCGATGTGTATTCTGATGGTATTGTGCATGAACATGAGCATTACATTAGCATTTTTAACATTAACGCATCATGCATCAAAAATATTAACATCAACACAGATGACAAGCCATGCCTTCTCTAGATTGCATCAGACTCGACCTCTGAAGAGAGAACAGAAATAATCAGTGCACTAAAAAAGCACATAAAAGCCTTTGCTCTAGGCTGTGAAGACATGTCAGGTGTCGACAGATCCATCGCAGAACACAGAATTCCTACCAAGCTGGGGTTTAAGCTAGTTAAACAGAAGCTACGGTGCCTCTGACCAGAGTGGGCACAGAAGGTCAAGGAGGATGTCCAGAAGCAGTTGGATGCCAAATTCCTTGAGGTGGTTGACTATCTAGAATGGTTGGCCAATGTGGTGCCAGTTCACAAGAAAGATGGTAGGGTCAGAGTCTGCATAGACTACAGGGATCTGAATAAAGCATGTCCAAAGGATGACTTTCCTTTGCCCCACATTGATGTGCTGGTCGATAGCACAGCTGCTAGCACTATGTATTCCTTCACTGATGGATTCTCTGGGTACAACTAGATCCTAATGGCTGTTACAGACAAGGTGAAGACAGCTTTCATCACAGAATGGGGGACTTACTACTACAAGGTCATGCCCTTTGGCTTGAAGAACATAGGTGCTACCTACCAGTGGGCTGCAACAACACTATTGCATGATTTAATCCATAAGGAGGTTGAGGTTTATGTGGATGACATGATGGTAAAGTCTCCTACCAGAGGAGAACATATAGCTGCTCTTGATAGATTTCTCATACACGTTGAGAAATATGGACTCCGGCTGAACCCGAAGAAATGCACATTCAGGGTAACATCGGGCAAGCTGCTGGGTCACATTGTCAGTCAAAAGGGTATCGAGGTGGATCCTGATAAAGCAAAGTTGATCATTGAGATGCCTATTCCCAAAATTGAGACAAAAGTTAGGGGATTCTTGGAACAGCTCCAATACATCAGCAGATTCATCGCCAAGCTCACTACCATGTATGAGCCTATCTTTAAGCTTTTGAGGAAGAACTAGCCTATGGTTTAGGATGAGAACTATCAGTTTGCATTAGAGAGGGTAAAGCACTATCTCTCCAACCTGTCGATTCTGCAACCACCTTGGCCAGGAAAACCACTACTACTCTATCTAGCCTTAGAAGAGGAGTCAATGGGTGTTATGATGGCTCAAGAGAATGATTCCAGAGTCGAGCATGTTGTCTACTACTTGAGTAAGAAGCTTTTGCCAACCGAATGCAATTACAGCACTATTGAGAAGCTATGCATGGCTATGGTCTGGGTTATGAAGAAACTCAGACATTACTTCCAGTCATACCAAATACAAGTAATTTCCAAGGTTGATCCTATGAAGTACTTGTATGTAGCTCCTTCGCTAGTAGGGAAACTCTCCAGGTGGCTAATCCTGTTATCAGAGTTTGATGTGCAATATGTCACTACCAAGGTGATCAAAGGCAGAGCAATTACCGAGTTCTTAGCATCCAGGCCGATGGATGACTCTGAGACTTTTGAATTGGACTTCCTAGATGAGCACTTGGGGGCAGTTGATGTCCAGAAATGGCAGTTGCACTTTGATGGTGCAGTCAACAAAAGAGGTGCAGGTGTAGGAGTTGTGCTAATCACTCCTGAAGGTGAACTAATAATGCTTTCAAAGCGGCTGAGCTTCTCAATCACCAACAATATGGCTGAGTATGAAGCATGTCTCTTCAGGCTAGAAGCATTACTAATGGTCAGTGCCCCAGATGTACAGGTATTTGGTGATTCAATGCTGGTCATTCACCAATCCACGCCCGAGTGGGAAGTCAAAAAGGAAAGGCTCAAGCCTTATACTGAATACATGAAGGTCATGGTCCGTAATTTTAGCTCCTGCCAATTTATTCACATGTCGTATGAAGAGAATCAGATGGCCGATGCTTTGGTTACACTGGCTTTGGTTTGTGAGCAACCGCAGAGTCAAGCTTAACCTGTGATTATTGAGCAGTCAAGGATCCCTTGCTATTTTGGGGAACGGGTTATGACGCTAGACCTATCAGATGAAATCCCATGGTACACAGATATCATGAATTTTCTGAAGACTGGAACTTATCCAGAGGAAGCCAACAGAATTGATAAGCTAGCTCTACGCAGACTAGCAGTCAACTTCACCTGGCACCAGGGTATTCTCTATAGAAGAACTGCCGATGGTCTACAACTTTGATGCATATCGGGGAAAGAAATTGAATCCGTTATGGAGACGATACATGCTGGTGTATGTGAACCCCACATTAATGGATTTGTACTTTACAGAAAAATCCTACGCCAAGGATATTTCTGGCTCACAATGGAGACAGACTGCATACAGTTTGTATGGAGATGCCATGAATGCCAGATTCATGGAGACCTAAGTCATCTACTGCCAGTCGAATTGTAGAATTTGACAACGCCTTGGCCATTCTCAGCGTGGGGAATTGACATCATGGGTGAGATTCATCCTAATGCATCTAATGGACACCAGTACATATTGGTAGCAGTTGAGTACTTCTCTAAATGGGTGGAGGTAGAATCTTACAGTAAACTAGGGGCAAGGCAGATTGCCAAGTTTATAGAGAAAAATCTCATATGCCGATATAGGGTGCCGCACTACCAAGTGTCAGATAATGGAGTACAGTTCCAGGCCCAAGTTGCAGACTTGATGGAGAAATATAGGATTGAGCATCATCGATCCTCTCCCTATCGCCCTCAAGCTAATGGGGCAGTTAAAGCGGCTAATAAGACAATCAAGCGCATTTAAGCCAAGATGGTACAGACTTACAGAGACTGGCACAAGTAGCTGCCATTTACTTTATAGGGTTACAGAACCACTATAAGGAGTCCTACGGGTGCTACCCCCTACTCTCATGTTTACGGGATGGAAGCCGTATTGCCAATCAAAGTGGAGCTAAAATCACTTCGTGTCATTCTGGAATCTCAATTGCCAAAAGCTGAGTGAAAAAGGGCTAGGTATGAGCAGCTGGTCACTATTGATGAGAAATGGCTGAAGTCTCTCTATCATCTGCAGCTTTACAAGAAGCGCATGGCCAATGCGTTCAACAAGAAGGACAAGCCTATTGCCATACAGGAAGATGATTTAGTTCTGAAGCAAGTTAGATTGGCTATTTGTGATCCTTGCGGAAAGTTCAGACCCAACTGGGAAGGCCCATTCCTAGTTAAGAAAATCCTCTCCAAAGGCGTTGTTCACATCTCGGATTTGGAGGGTAATGAGTTCTCAAAACCTGTCAACCTTGACCGGCTGAAGAAGTATTTTGTCTAGAGCATAGGGCAAAAGAAGAAGCAAAAATAAAAATGAAAAGCCTGGTAAGCTGAAAACCTGCATAGGCGGCTCACGCAAAAATTAAGGCAAACTCAAAATATCCACTCGATAAGTTGAAAATCTGCTCGGATAACTTATGCAAAAGTTAGAGCTCTTAAAAGCAAAAGGAGAGCGTTAAAATAGTTGATCAGAAAATCTCACACGAAGCTTGTCAATAACAAAGGTTGAATCTGATGCGCGTCTGGAACTTTTGTGTTGGTTTTAACATTTTCATGTAAATGTTTTATCTTATTAATGCAAATGGAACGCATTCATTAACTTAGCCATAAGTAATACAAGTTGTATACACAGAGCATTATCATCCTTTATTATATGTTATTACTTAACAATATCTTATAGTACAGGATTTAAGCTTGGCACAACACCCACAGCTTATACTCGTCATCAGTGGTAGGTCCAGCTCTGGGAATCTCCACCAGCACTATTTGACAGCGAGGCCAAGTCCTCTCCACATGCTCCACGAAGTGAGGAACCAGCCTACCTCCCTCAAACTCCATCAACTGGGGTATGTTCTACAGCTGACCATACTGACGACAGATCCTAGTAGGACTGTAGTGCGTACAACATCTGAATCCTGGCAGTGGGATACAATCTATGTAAATCATTATAGTAACATACTGTATACGCCACTAGGAATAGCTTCACCTGATCTCACTTTCAAATCGAGTCCCTATCCATTCAATCCAGCCTTGGAATGACATTGTCCTTGCCTTACCAAAGGCATAGCCCCTCCGTATGTGGCTATGAGGAAGGTATCTCTGCGGGTTCCCTGCTGGTGGCGCCAGGATCCCAAGCTTTTCCTAAAGCCAGATTTATAATAAAAGAAAATAAAAATAAAAGCTTGCTGAGTTAAAAACCTTACAAAAGGCTGCTCAGGAAAAAGTTAGAGTGACCCATTGAGTTGAAAACGCAAGGGGGCAGCTCAGGCAAAAGTTAGGGTCTGAAAACAAAATCAATAGCCCGATGAGCCAAAACCTCACAAAAGGTGACTCATGTAAAAATTAGGGCAAAAATATAAATTTTCTAAGTTGAAAACCTACAAAGGCAACTTAGAATTCTCACCTGTAAAAGAAGCAGACTGCCACTAAAGCGCTCAAACTGTCCACGCTTCACTTTGTCCAAACCAATGATCATCTCTGCTATGATCATAGGGAAAGGGGTCCGACCCTCTATAATCTGGTCTATCACAGGCTCGATCAATAGGTCTCAGTGGCTGGACGGATCAATAAATAGGAACTGTGCCAAAAGCCAAATCCAACTACCCTCAGCCATGACGGGTCTTTGACAGATTTCTGACCGCATAGCCGAAAAAGGGTAACAAAATCTACAGAGCCATCTGTAGTCAAAAGAGATCCTCCTTCCAGTGGATTAATGTCAAAATCCCTGATCAAATATGAGAATGCATTTCCAACAGGCACCGGCACTGTCAGTATGGCCATCATGCTACAGGTAACCCCGAGGATGGCAGCAAACTCCTTGTACATCGGACATAACTCTACATGCCCGAACCGGAATATGTGAACCTCTGGATCCCAGAACTACATGGTAGCATGCAGAAAAGGATGGTTGATTGAGACTTGCTGGAAGGTTCTCAAGTATTGGAGTCCGATTTTGCTTAGTCGACTCCACTCATTATTTCCCCAACGGTGGGAAAGAGCGCGGAAAGCTGACAATGATTGCTGAGTCATTGTATATCTAATTTCTACAAAGAAAAGCAGATGAGTTATGTTGTGCTAATAAACATATAAGCACAGTTTATTTACAAGCAGCAAATAACATTGGATTCCATTATCAAACTCAAAAGACACACAGTACAAGCCTTTGTCTATTTTTACAATCTGTACGCAACAACCCTGGCGTACTAGGCATGCAATGCCAGTCTGTAATGCATTATCTTATTCCAAGTATAGAAACTATAGATTTTTGATGCCATGCATATGGAAGCCTGACATCGTATCACCTCTATACATCATCCTCCCCGGAGCGATCATCCTCAGGACTGGGACTGTCCATGACCTCAATATTGTAACGCTCCAGATGTACTGCCGCCTCTGGAGTTGCCAACACCCTACGAACCATGACGTCTACCTCGACTACTATGGAAATCAGACCTTACTTTGGGCCTACTAGACTGGTCACGCTGACTCCTAGCTGTGGAAAGCTCCACAATTCCCAATAACGTCAGTTGTAGAAAGGAGGAGTAATCTATAGGTGAGTCAATCAGACGCTCTCGCCCAGGGATGCCAGTTAACCCAGCAATCACTTCTGGGTCTGTATCAGTACAAGCGGCCCAGAACATTACCTTTGGTGGAGCTGCAGGCTCCACTCTACTCTCTGGTCTGAGTTGCCAATCCAGGACACGCTCGCTCAGCTAGAAAAGTCTACCCTCAGAGCTCTCAAGCAATATGTGTTGTTCATCTTTGCGCACTGAATTAGTAAGGTACTCCTGCCTCGCGTACATATTGCTCCAGGGATCGGGATGCACCTATCTAGAAGACAATGAGAAAATGAAAACTTGCTTAGGTATTTCTCAGCCCAGTTCAATACAGTTTAAGACTAATTAAATTGTTTCTTCTTACCTGATCCCAGGATAAATTGTTGAGGTGTAACCTCAACTCATCCATGGTATAGTCGAGCCTCCGTCTTGGTGTACTCCAGGCTTACATTCACGGGAAACCAAGTGGTACCCCGTGTAGGGTCTCGAGCTTTGGCAGTAGTCCAAACTCATACACCATAATCTGCAAAGGTGGTATACACAGTCAACTGAACTCAAACAAATGCTACAATAACAGAACCAACTGAATTCTGCTTACCTCTATGACCTGCCAGCAGCCAATAAAATGGTCTCTAAAATGCTAACTATAAAGATCCAGTCCCTGCATTAAATGGGCTAAACCGGCACTACCCCAGTCGTATCGCCAGATGGACTGCAGGTCGCAAAGGGCCCACAACACTGACATATGAACACTATTTGTAGCGTCATTAAATAGTGTACATCCCAGTGCATACAACAGAAAACTGTGGGTATACTGGTCTACAGAGATCGTACGTCCAAGTCTCTCTACCAATACTGCCTCCTGAAGACAGTCATAAGAAATATTGTGTCCACCCCGCACATTGAGTGACACCCCTAGCAGGTTAAATATCTCACCATACATCCAACGTGGTGATGTTAGTCTGGCGTCAAACTGAATAGGCAATCCTGTACATTCTAACCCAGTAATTCTAGCAAATATCCCCGGGGTAATCATGATTTCACCCACAGGTAGATGGAATGTATGAGTATATTCCATCCACGGTAATGAAATATATATTACTTCTCTGTTCTGTACCAGTAAAACAAGAAATATATGGGCCGAAACAGCTCTGGTCCACTCTGGTACGTATCTCCCGGGGCAATAGGGGGTACCACTCACTAATTCCCTGGATACTGCAAGTCCCAACAATTGTTCACTCCCTCTGCAAATTAGAGAATCCAGGTCAGTGTTTAGATTGAATTACAGAATGGATATAGCAATTACAGAGGCTCAGAGCTCCTCCTCTCTACTCTAAATGCACCTATTCATGCCTAAAATGCACAAACCCTCAAAAAATGGCTGGAAAATGCACGTTTCAGCCCATTTCTCACTATCATGTGCGCCACACATGAGTCATGTATGCTGCACATGTCCAAAACCCGCTCCAAAAACATCTTTTCTCATGAAACCAACTCGATAACCACCTGTATATCCAAGCCTAAGACTAGCCTAACACTAAAACCAAGCTCAAAACTAGCCTAAACGCATCAAAACAAGCTTAAAACTCAATTTTTGAAAAAACCAAGAAAACCAAAAAATCGAGCCGAGTTACCGAAAAATCACCTTCTCGAGAGGAGCTCGAGATCGATGGGAGTCTATGGCAAAGGTCTTTGAGATTTGATCACCAAAACGAGCCCCGAAGTAGCTGTGGCGGGTTGAATGCTCGTTTAGAGCGTAACTTGGGACAGATTCAGGGTCCCGGGGGGTCAATTGCATCCTAATACCGGCCATTTTCATAAAAGTACAAAATTCTTAATTCAAAATTTTAGAGAAAATCAAGATTTTGAGAGAAAATGGAATGATATTCGCATTGGAAGCCTAGGTGTATAAAAATTCCAAGTGATGTGCGCAACACATCGTGGGACACGCACCACACATAGCAATTTTTGGTAATGTACGATTGCCACTGTGCATTCCTGCTAATGTGCACCACCCCCTACTAAAATGTACATGAAAAATTAGGCCTCTGGCAAAAATTTTAGAATTTTCAAGGTCATTTGCTCCGCCGAGCTCAATTTTCACGAGCCGCAGCGTGTGAAAAATCCAGAAAATCAGTAAGAATGCAGTAGACTGATACTTAAAAATTCAGGTATTTTTCCTGGACCATTTCAATACCAATTTCACTGACAAATTATTGTCCTATGTCTGGCAAAGATAAGAAATTGATCCAGCAGATGATCAAAAATAGTCAAACCTTTGACTTATGGTCAAGCCGTTGACTAGACAGTGTTGCATTCTGATAGTGGGTCCTAAATGTAGACTTTGGAGACAGACAACACTTATTTGATGGCACGAGAACAAGATCTGACGGTTGATCACCCTGACCCTGTAGAAGGTCACCTCTGTTTTTGCTGTAAAACCACCTGATCCAGCAGAGATCGCCAAGTCAAGCCCTTGACTACTAAACCCTAACGCATAAGCATCTGAATGCTGACTTCAGATGAATTACTCGCAAGGAAGCCATCGGTCTCACAGTGACCATTGGTCAACCCTGATCAGAATAGCCTGAATGTCGGGCCCCCAGTAATGGAGCTGGGGTATTTACTGGTCAGAACCATCGACCAGAAATGTCAGAGACCCAACAGAGGATCCTAAAAGTTGTTTCAGAGATATTTGACATTTATAGATGGCGCAAGAATTGACCCAGCAGATGGTCACCTGGGTCCCGCAGTTGACCCCACGATCCAGCAGTGATCGCAGAACCAAGCCTTTGGTTCCTAAATCCTAACCCATAGGCATCTAAATGCCAACTTGAGGTGATTTACTCACGGCATTGCCATCAGTCCCATTGGGGACCATTGATCAACCTTGATCACCTAGCCCTAGCACCGGGCTCCCATTGGCAGAATTGGGATTATCATATCACCATTGGTCTTCCAGCCCGAGCATCGGGCTCCTAGTGGCAGAATTGGGATTTAAGCCTCAACGCGAGCACCCCTACGAGTCAGGTATGCTTCCTACTGCCTGTGAAAAGTCATGTTATGATCAGATCGCATTTTGATGACTTACGCATGTGTCGTCTCAAAACGATTCTGATCAGGGGGCAAACTGTTGACCCTGACTTTTCACACTTGTGCAATCTCAGGTTTTTGTTGATTCGGCTCGATTTTGGTCCCCAATATCGACCCCGATTATGCACATAGGCCTCTATGTCTTCCTTTGTGTATTCTGGTGGGACCCGCCTCCTATTCTGAGTGTTCTGTACATACAAAACACACTTCACTATAGCCTACGTAAGGCAAACCACTTGAAATGCAAAAATATTGCATTTTTGCCCCTGGGCACTATTCATCTTGAATAGTACATAGGTGGGACCCACCAGGCAATAACGGGGCCCGCTGCCTCAGATTAACTTATTCTGTGTATTTTTACTTATAGAATACATTTTCCAGTTGCCTTATGCAAGTGTCGCACCCTAATTTTGGACCGGCTTGATCCAGATCGGATCCAGGATGTTTCTGGGTCAGTTCGAGTTAGTCTTAGGCCAATCTGGGTTGATTCAGAGCTTTCTGGGTAGTTCTGGGCCAATTCTCGCCCATTCCGGGGCGGCACACGCCGCATATGTTTTGCACACACCGCATATGTTAAAACATACGCGTTCGCGTATGTTGCTAGGGTTTAGCATATGTGGACATACGCGATCGCGTATGTTTTAGGGTTTAGCACATGTATAC
>CANYBF011382602.1:0-11604 GCA_948192965.1 Dalechampia spathulata | reverse complement strand
ATGAAATAGCTCGAGCGTCAGCGAGAGGAATGAAACTTTTTTAAACTTTGAAAACTTTTAAAAACTTTAGAGGAAGAAAGAAAATTTTTCTTTAGAGGTATTTCTTTTCTCTAAAGGGTAACACGATATAGGGGGGACTTTTTTAGTAATCTTCGTTTGGTCTTGTTATTGATGTCCTTATTTCGTTAAGGATCTGATATCCGCATCTTCTCCTACAACCGAAATCTCATCTGTGGTAGTTTTCGCTCCTTTGCTAAGAGGGCATTCGAAAGCATCTTCTTCGGGGCGGAATCTAGATCAATTACTAAACCGATAATGAAACCTCTGCCAACTCAAACTGATTCAACAGGATCAATTGCAGCGGAGTCGTTCACAAGAGCAGGTGGGATTGGGCGTATTAGGATCTTGTCTTGAAATCTTTGGTGAATGCCCTGAATTCGTGGCTGAATGCCAGTTTTCGTGGCTGAATGCCAGTTTTCTAGCTCCTTTTGTGTGAGCACATTTTTCTTGAGTAAAGAAAGTGTTGCTAGACAAGCTAAATATAGGTAGCCTGTACTTCTGTGCGTACTGAGTGGAGGGGCTACTCTTTTCGTTGTTCTCTTCCTTATCGACCATCCTGTCTTAAGGTGGGAGAGAATCAGTCCTGTAATTGGCTCGCCATCAAAAGCAACTCCCACTTCCACTGGCTTCTTTGCTGGCTAGTCTATAAACCCGATATCCTCCTTTGCCCTTGTAGCATAACCTTACTTAATCTTAATAGTACATATAGGTTCTCATAAGATAAGAGAGAATTTAAATGGAATAAAGAAGGAGCCGCAAACGAACTCAAAAGGGATCGTGTGTGGCACGCGCTGTCTTTATCTTTTTGTCGAGATTGGCTTGGTCTTCAGTGTACCGGTCCAATAGAAAGGATAAGGGGAAGAAGCGGGTCAGTTGATTGGCAAGCCCGCCGAGATTGTTCCAAACCGTCGAGATTAGTCAATTTTCCTTTTATGTTCGACCAGGAAAAAAAACCTCATACCTATTTTCAGCGGCAATCAGTCTAGTCTAGTAGGCTCTCTCGCCAGTGATTGATTTCGTCTTCCCCCCCTCACTGCGCACTTTCTATATATCTGTCTCCGTTATAAGCTAAGAGAGATGTGGCAAAGACGGAATTGATAGAGGTCCGGCGAGAAGTTCCATACCTTCTTGATAGAGTAAATTGCCTTGCTTGAAGGAAATATAGTCAATCCGGATTTTACTTTAGACTTTGAAGTAGGCGAATCCGCTGCTCCAGCTCCAGAGTAAGGGGGGAAGTTGTGTGTTTACAGTAACTCTCCTCTAATAGCATAGCAGAAAGCTTCCATGCCTCGCTATCCTATCTTTAGGACCGCCACTACGGTGTCGTTAAAGCGCAGTAACGAGAGAGTTAGATAACAAGATACCCGAGACTAACGATTTCAAGTAGCACAATTAGCCGTAGAATAGAAAGAAAGGAAGGTGCGGGGAATGGTTCTGGTCTCTTGCCCAAGAAAGGGCTATGCGCAATGGCTCGCAAGACAGTAAGAATAAAAAAGAGAGGTATGTATTATTTTTAAAGAACTGTTATCCCAAAGGGTTTATGCCGCTAAACAGCTCTAAGTCCGCACTTCTATCGTGCATTCTAAGACCATGCCAGCCTCAGACTCAATCACTCCTCCGCCAAGAGGTAAACCCCTGCAGCTCTCATTGCAGCGTCGAAAGGGCTATATAGGGCTAAGCCCAGCAAAATGCACATAATATTTTTTTTCTGTATAGTAGGAAAGGCCTATCAATGACTAAAACCCTTCGTCGAAGAAGCGATTCTTGAACAATTTATTCTGTCTATCAATTCTCCTTGTCCAGTCACTATGCCAGTGACTTTACTAGCTTTCTTCCTTTCTTCTTACTAGAGATTCGCTTTCACAAACCTCCCTCACAAACACTTTTTATTGCAAAATGGGCATATGGCATATAAGAGTAGAGGGCAGTAAACCATAAAAGCGCTAAGCCCCTTACTCAAGGAATTAGAACGGGTTACAAACGCTTCAAGTCTTCTTTTGCTGATTCAATAGCTGATACTTCGTCCTAACAGCCTATGAACAAGAATGAGACCAGAATGAGCCTAACGACGTACCCTTCAACTCGAAAGGCTAAGCCAATAAGAGATACTCCTCTCTTGTGAACGAATCCCCTGCTCTCTTTGAAAGACTAGGCTGTGGGACGGAGATGACTCGGCACTATTTTCAATGGCCACTATGCTTAAATATTAGCTATTGCTATTTTGAACCCCATATTCCCCGCCCTTGGAACGTCTTTGAGGATAAATCCTTTCCTGACCAAAACTATGGAACTCATCTTCCAAGTCTCTTTTCTAGATCAGAACGTGAACTCTGAGAATAGGGGTATAAAAGTGAACCACCTAGAATCGATCCATGACCGCTAAACAAAAGGAGTCCTTTACTAAGTAAGCTAGTCAACAGAGCATATCAACATTAGACTAGTGGCATAAGGAAAGCCTACCTTAGGGGATAGCCCATAGGGAACGGCTCTTCGCATTGACAGAAAACTGATTACATTGGCATGATATTCATAATAAGGCGCAAGGAAGCAAGCAATCAAACTCCTGCGCAACGGCTTTCGCGCCTTTAGCTCAAGGAGTTGCTTGTTTGTTTGGTCGAGCCTACCCTTTTCTGAAGACAAAGAAAAGATTGATTTGAAGTTGAATTAATTTCTCGATATCTCATTCCAATCTCAAGGATTTTATTCGGGCCTAACTCGCACTGCTTTCAAGAGCTAGCTTTCACACTCCTTCTCTATAGTTGATTCAAAGCTTGAACAAGAGAGCTGCACCGGGCTAGTCATCAAGAAGTAAAGCGCATCCACAACTGCCGCAGAAAGAAAATTTGCATCTAAACTATCTTCCGCAAAAAGGAAGGGACGCTTAAGCTAATCTCATAGCGGTAGAAAAGCCGCTAAACGATCGGACAAAGCACTTTGAACATTTTTTTTTGAAATGGGGGATGTTCTTCGCTAATTGGAAAAGGCTCTAGCCCCCCTTCCAAGTTAGTTAATAGAAACTCCCCTCGCGCTCACACCTCACTCTTCTTACTCGACTTTCTAAAGGAAAAAGCACGATAGCGGACGGTAGGAATAGAAGGAAGAACAAGACCAAACGGCAGACTGGTTTTAAGACTTTCCTTACCAAAGCCATTAAGACCTCTGAGGAAATCTCATAAAGAGAGTCTGTGAATTTCTTGCTCTGTCCTCCTGGCATGCAAGTTGCAGTAGAGTTTTTTAGCTCTTAGGCTGGAAATAGGGGGTGTAGGATCGAAAGAGGAATTCGTTTAAGCAAGAGCGCGGGACGAAAGGGTGATAAGCAAAAATAAACCTTCTAAGCTTCAGTTAGTTTGCAAGACCAATAAAGCTTACTTCCTCTGAGCACGCAATAAGCTGTCAAGAGTAGAGTTAGGGAAAGGCGAGGTCAGTTACAGGTTAAAGGTAAGCTCATGAATGTCTTAGCTAAACTAAGAGTTAATACCTCACTCAAGTGAGTGAAGTGATCTTCGGGAATGAAACTAGTTCAATGAACCTATAATGGTTACTTTTTCAAGGGCGATGGGAAATTACTTGAAAAAGTTAAGTACGCATTCAGCTGTTTCAGATAGATATGGATTCTTTCCCTCATCTCATTCCGAAGTAAAGTCAGGAGTCAAAGTTCATCCCTCATCTAATGCCTTTAAAGGGAGTTCCGTTCTTTTCCTTCTCGAGTTCGATCCCTCCTTCTTCCCATCTCCTTGTGCTTTCATTCCATAGTTATTTGCTTTCTTTCCCTTCGCCTGTTGTCAGATGGTTGATCGAATTTCTTACAGAATGGAAAACCGAAGTTTGATCTCTAATTTAAGCCCAAAGGAGTGGTGTCCATGAATGAGATTTCGAGGGCTCTGTGCATCTCCCGGTTTAGCCGTAAAACACAAACAATCCCTTGATTGATGTCATAGTTTAGCTCAATTAGAGTAGATCATCTAAAGCCCCTGGGCTAAAGTCCAGTCTTGGTGCACCCTTTCCTTTGGTTTTGCAGTGGTTAAGATTGTATACCTTGCCAATCGGGGGAACTCTTTCCTTGACTCCCTCCTGTAGAGATTAACTGACAACTCACCTCCTAACAACTGAAGTTGCAGCCGTCCGTACACGCTCTCGCCGGACCCACCTTGAAGTCAAAACCTGTAATTGTAAGGTCACTGTTTTTGGTGTCCGCTCATGTTCCTCATCAATCTGATTGATCGTATATCTCATGGCTTTGCAGCATAGCATTCTCAATCCTTCTTGTTCGTCAATCCTTGGTCTTGCCAACCAAGAGCCCCTGCGCCTGACGCCCTTGACTTGGTTGGGTACGCATATTATACGAGTGAAGAACACATGGCCACTATACGAGTGGTGAAGAACATGGATGGCTCGGCAGTACCATACGTTACTCGATCGGATAACTATCTCTTTCGTGTACTAGTTTTATTATCAAAAAGACGACTCTTTCTCTACTGAATAAACGCCAGTCTCAATTCTGGAATGATGAGAGTTAGCTAACTCGCACGCCGGAAGCATCTCTCGGGTAAGAACTACTCCCAGGTTTCGGCATTTGAAAGAATGGATTCCTGCCGAGTGTCGGTTGGCTCCTGTCGGTGGGTGGAAACGTGCAGAAGGTAGTTTTCGAGTAAGTAGCTAAAGCAAGAGAGCAATCAAGCAAGCGATTGTAGGTACGCTAAGTTTATATATTATCTTATATAAGATAAGCGGATTGTTGTGGAACTAGATCCTCTGCTAGAGTAAGAGTTGTTGTGTAGCCAGGTTCACCTGCCCAATGCCAATGATACGAAGATCTAGCTTTGCTACCCCTGGGGGCTCAGAGAAAAGTCTACTTGCATTTGTTAAGCATGTGAAAAAGCTTTCCTGCACGCGGGAACCTTCCTTCTGTCTTGCAGCCTTGATGCTCAGTTCTGTTCTCCCGCACACCCGCTCTTGCAAGGCTAGCCGGGGGGGAGGTGCTTTTTCGGGTTTGGTTTGCCTAGATAGGAAGTGCGCTTGCAGTGCTTCTAATAAGGATTTTGAAGTGCAATATCTTTCTGTTCCAGGGGTATGATTGCTTCTTTCTTCGGCTTAAAAGCTAGGGCTTGTGGTTCGTTATCAGTACCTGTTTTAGAGCGATATAACCTCCTTGTCCGCCTCTCAATGTCCAGGTCTTTCCCAAGCCCTCTCTCTCGATGTGGTGCCTTTCACTCTGCTCTGTCAACACTTTCTCGCAATGCCGAAAGGTAGGATTTCAGGTCTTTTCCCAAGCTATGAATCTTCATCAATGGCATAGTAATAAGAGATAAAGAAATTATGTTCCATCCGCAAACACGACGAAAAAGGTAGCCGAAACACCCCCCTCAAGTGCTAGCGTACAAGAAGGAGCTTTCGGCAGTGAATCACATGTCGAAATACCGAAATGTTTAATCATCGAGATTTGTGCTTGGTCTTTCACCTACCGTGTATGGTGTAACGGCATCTCGTGCCAAGAAAAGGGTTTAACCCGACTCACAAACCAGGAGATCTGGGGGCTTTTGCCCGCTCATCATCAATCCCATTCTACTACTCTGTTAGTACAAATTCTTGTCAGTCTCCGAGGGACATCGAAGACTTGGAACTACATCGATAGACAAAGCATTTTCCTTCCTCACTACTATCTCGAGAGAAGCAATCGGCTAGTAATAACTCATTTATAGAGTCAGCAGTTCATTCCGAGGGCAGGCAACTCACTAACTACAGCTTCTATCTCTTCTAGGTCCCATCAGACTGATCCTGAGTCCTTCCCCCCCGCAACCAGGCCTTAAGGCTTTTCTTATGAGATGGGATGCTCACTAATCGACTGCTTCTCTCGAGATGCGAAGAATAGCGTAAAAAAGAAAGACTCTCTTGGTCCTTTCGAAGCAGATATTCGTACGCCCATTGGGTTATTTGAGGATGGCACTGCACTGGTTTCGGCTTGACTGCTTTCCTGAGTTTGCTTTTGGTTAGAAGGGATAACTCTTAACTTAGGCTAGCCGGGTCTTTCTTTCGTATGGGACGTGGGCTCTTTCCTTCAAAAATCCTAAACGCCCTTGCTAGCCTAAGAGAAAGATTCATGCGGCTGCCCTTCTCCACAACCCAAAACGCGGATGAAAGAACACTTGAAGATTTATCTACGCTCAGCCAATCTCTGAGGTGAGGGTGCTACGATCAGTCTAAAGATTGAAAGGAAACTTAAAAAGGATACTTTATCGAATATGCCAGGCCCGCGTCTTCCATCAGTCTAGAGAATACGGGTCTCTCAACGGGTGCTGCTCCTGTCGACACTGTGCCTGCTCCTGAAGTAACCCCGGCTACCATCCTTGCTGCTAAAGAGACCATATCATCATGCCTAAAGGGACCGATGGAAGAAGTATAAATGTAGTATATAGTAGTAGAGTGACCGTCTTCTTGATTTTATTAATTCTAACTCCTAGCGAGGGCCCCTTCCGCCCTTTCTCTTTGCTAGGCAGTTCGCCCTTCCCTTTATAGAATCTATCTCGATGCTATATCCCCATGAACGGAACACAAACCCAATCTCGGCATTAGCAGCGCGTAGCTTAATTCATTGGATAGGGAAGTCTCTGTCATAGGGTCAGTTGCCCCGGTCTCTTTCACCTCTTATTCCGAC
Source organism: Dalechampia spathulata (assembly GCA_948192965.1). Lineage (NCBI taxonomy): Eukaryota > Viridiplantae > Streptophyta > Magnoliopsida > Malpighiales > Euphorbiaceae > Dalechampia > Dalechampia spathulata. Next base: position 4,892 of record CANYBF011382602.1, on the reverse strand, counting down.
TGTTATAGCAGTGATTCGGATTCTGCTTTAGCTGAGACTTCTCTTTCTCTAGTGGGTGCGACAGACGATTCCTTCAAAGCAATCGAATCACTCTCTTCAGGTGCGGGTGTCAATCCATACTTCAAAGAACAAGGCTCGAGGTCACGAGCAACTGATATTCCGTTGCCGTTGCCCCGTGTTTCACTATTTCTTTCCGTTAGCACTTTCCCTCTTCTTCTTCTCTTAAGGGAAGCACCCTCTTTTCCTACTACACCCGTTTCCGCCGCTCTGTCTGCTTTTAGTGATTAGACTAGCTTCTGAAAGCTATCTGAATCGTAAGAAGAAAGAAGGTAGCCTTTCGCTTCGCTCGAGTAACTACGTAACCTTTCGCCGGTTTTTTAGGGAGTGTTCCGGGAGTGAGAATTCTGAAACTGCGTTCCGTCTTTCTTCTATTCTACTTCTTGTTCTCATTCTCGTTCTAATTCTAAGCTGCTTTCCAAGCGCTACCAAGCCAAGCAATCTACTTTCTTCCTCAGCTCTGGTTCTCCCGCTGGTATTCTAAAGCTGGCATAAGACCCTATGTTGAGGTAGAGCCAACCAAGAAAGAACAAGGAAGAAAATATATACCATTCATTTAGAGGCACCGGGACCTAACCTCGTCGACTTAGGTCTCCTGGCTGCTATTCGGTGGTCTGCCCAATATATATATACCCATAGCCTCCAGCGCTCCTCTTGCTACGCACCTCTATCAATTCCTTCTTTGCCACATCTCTCTTAGCTTCTTTTTTTTCGAGTTAGCGGTTAGAGGGAAGGATCACTCCTAAAAGCAAGAGTTCTCTCTCTTATATACGATAGCACTCGCCATGGATGATACGATTCAAAGAGACAAGAATCTCTTCTTGACTTGAAAGCCTTCTTCCCTTTGTCCTTCTCTAGGAAGTGGCGCCCCGATCATGGCGTAGTCCGAGTGGCTTAGTCTGCTATTTCACCATTTTTTTTCTCTCTTGCCTGCCGGCTTCTCTTTCGTCTAGTAAGAGTCAAGTTTATGTTAATGAGGAAGGAGCCTGTCCATAGTCGTGAGAGTAGTCCTAAGTTCGTTCTAACTGATCCCGCTCTTGGCTTGGTCTTCAGTGACATGATCTTCCCTGGGGTTCCTTTTCTGCCTATTGACTGACTCCCCTGCATTGAAGTTGATTAGCTTCATGCTTAGCTACATTTTATCTTCTCGATAGCCAGATAGTGAAGTTCGAAGGGTGGGGGTGGTAGGATAAGAGGGAGGATGGGAAAGACTTCAAACTTTCATCGGTTCTATGAGCATCCGACGGGCTACTTACTTGCTTGAGCGCCGATTACAGTATAGGAGATGGTGCAGGTGACCTAACCCTAGCTAGGAAAGGACGGCATACTCTGTCCCTTAGTGAAAGCGTGCAAACTCAATCCCATCTGTTCACAAAGACAGTTGCAAGAATCGGGGGATGCGCAAGAATGAATATACGCGGAGAATCCCTTCTTTGATGCGGCCAATCCCTTCTGACAGCTACTAGCACTAAGACTACTAAGACGAATGGAGGCTAGTAAGCCTAGAGGTCTTACAGATGCTGTTGAGAATCGTCATTAGAGCAGCCTTCCCTTCCTTAAAGACTTTAAGGGATGAAAACGGAATTCACTATGCTTTATTTATTATATGCAATATGCAATTACATATTGCCTAATAGCTTAGCTCTAAAGTGAATTACATCAACCCTGCTCACGTAGCCCCTCTTCCCCTTAACAGTAGGGGATGTGACGAGTTCTTAGTCAGCTATTGGGATTACTTGCCCCAAGAGGTAAAGAAGAAAAGCAACTCTATCAAAGAGCTAATAAGTAACTAACTAAACTCCTTTCTCATGGCGATTAAAGGGAAGAGGTACTTCTTTGACTCCTAGTACCAGCGCGAAGTCCAATCGCTTCTTTCTTTAAAGCAATCTCCTTTCTTTGACTCTCTTTCCTCGAATGCGATCTTCTTATCTTATTATAGGATGGATGGCGAATCGGATCTTTGAGTTGATAGTCACCTCAGCAAAGTCTTCCGGTTCTTGGCTTTCAAGCAGTTGTCTTGAAGTTCAGAATAGAAGGGAAAAGAAGTACAGGCAAGAGGGAATGATTTGATGAATAGTAGCTGTACAACGGTTCCAAGCCAGGGAAGGCTAGCTGGTACTTAGTGCCTATCAATGAGAGCTATCGGATTGGCATGGAAGAGAGAGCAGCGAAGGTCGCGGCAGAGATCAAGGTGCGGAAGGAGAACTTCCTCTCGGCGTAACCGGTCTTCTCTCTTACCTGTCCTATCTACTCTACAATAAAAGAAGAAATAGCCGGCTTGCTTCTATTTTCATAGATCTTGGCGTGGGTGTGCTGTCGACTATTGATTCAATTCCCGAAAACCTGACACCAGCAAGGGAAAGAGAGTTGGCTAGGGTTTTCCCTCTCTCTTTCATACGCTATTTTCAGTTCAGTTCTTACTTTTCTTTGGTCAATCGGAGTGAAGTGAGTCGACTTCTCCCCAATAGTTTCGCTATAGCTCAATTACATCGAGCCTGCTGGCTATCGAGAAAAAAAATATGAAAAATAGAAGTGCCGGTCAGCTAGTTATGTAACATTGGTATAATAGATTTGGGATAACTTCATATAAGGAAATTCTCTCCCCGGATTGCCCTAGTTCCGGACTTTCAAATTCTTCATAACTCGTTAGAGCATGGAATGCTGCACTGGAGGAATATGACCTTAGTGCACAGAGTTTGCTAGATCGTCAATAAGCTGTGGTCTTGTAGAGATTGTCGGAGATAAATGGTAAGAAGGAAGTGGCAGCAGTGCAAGAATACGCTAATAAGCTGTTTGCAAGTATTCGTAGCCCGAGCGGTTCGAAGGGGAAGAAAGCCAATAACTCTGGAATGAAAGGCCAAGGAGATGGGAAGAAGGACTGCGCCCCAGGTAAGAGGAGTGAGTCTAGAACAACAAATTCAATAGAGGCATCGCGAGATGAGACTTCAAGCTATAGAAGAAATTCAACTTAAGAAGGAGTATACATGGTCGCTGCATCTGAAATCATTCGTTCACCCGTGGAGTATTAGACTTGTTCTGCTGCAATAAAAAACTTTCAAGTATAAGAAAGAAGTCTTTCAATCATTCGGCCGATTTCTTATCCTTCATTTGAAGTAAGCTGAACTTCAAGTTAAGTATAAAGTAAAGCAAAGGGGCCCGCTTACCCACTCCCCTTTCCCCCCATTGCTAGGGGCCTCGTCCTCTTCCTCTTTCAAGTGGGTTGAACTCTTTCTCAGGCAAAAGGTGAGAGCAGACAGATCTTCTATTTAACTTAACATAAAGCTAGGAATGCTTACCTGACTCTCGGGCTTTATTGCCCAGTTTCTGATTTCCGAGCATTGCGCTTTAAGGTTTTTCTCAATCCATCTTCACTATCTTCCCTTCAGGCTGACTTCATTGAATGCTGAAAAGCGGAGTTTCATTGGCGCTTAATAGCCTATAGCAGAGTTGAATTACGGGATCCCCTTCCCTCTAGGCTAACGGAACCCCCTTTCTCGAGGGAGAGAAGAAAGATATGACTGACAGCCAAAGCGTAATGCTTCTTTCATACTGGGATTTCTCCTGCGAATAAGGAATGAGATGAGGGAGAAAAGGATAGTCTATGCCACCCCGGCTTCACACTGACCGTACTTCCGGCAAACATAACTAGTTCTCGAGGAAGATTGGTTTGAAGCGGCAGGATATTCGCTTTCTTAGCTAAGGCTGATTGAATTGCTAACTGAACTAGTCGAATTCCCGGATTCCTTCCCTAATTCCCTATCACTCGAATGAAGATCGAGGTTTTTCTCTCCGGTTTACTCGAGCATCAATCATCAATATAGACCGGACTTGGCTTAGTGGAAGGCAGCTTTTATCTCTTTTTTTTGAGTTCCCTTTCGTGCAAGACAACTCTTTCTTTAGTCTTTGACGGTAAGCTCAAACTCGGTTCTCCTTTGGCAACTGAAAGTCTCAGTAAAGGTAAAGTCAGTCACATTGGAAATTCCTCTTCAGTATGGTAGATCTTTTTAAAAAGGATTCCCTAACTGATATGAAGAACCTATACCTATCACCCGGACTACAATGCCTTCCTCTTTCCACAATCGAAACGGAAAGCGAAGAGTTTAGTAGTCAGTCACTCCACTCTCTTCTAGTGAGCGCCCCTCCTACAAGACTTGAATCAGGAAGAGCAGAAGACCTCTTTCACTGATTTGATAGCTTCGAATAAGCTGAATTAAGTGAGATCCAAATCTCTCTCCCGACTTCACTATTGGTGGGAGTCCTAACGACTGCTGTTGAGAATAATCATTCTTTGATTCAGTCAGAAAGGCAAGTCTGATCTTAGATTCTCGGACATAGCATCGTACGTATATAAGAGAACGGCTGCTCTTAGAAGATTCCCACAAGCGGAGAGCAGCAATCGTCTTCATGCCGTCTTCATTCAGTTGAATGCCGCAGATGGTCTTGTCTTCTCCATAATAGGAAAGGATTACTACTAAGAGCGCATTCTTCCTTACTTTTCGCTACCGCAGCAGATGTTTAGGGGAAGACTGTCAGATAGCTTAATGGGATGAAGGACTAATTGCCCGGTCTTCTTCGCTCAGTGGTCCTCCTCTGGTCCCAGTCGATTCATATCCTAACTTCGCTATTCAGGATAACCGCTAAGCCAGCCTGAGTCGGATGAGTGAAAGAGTTGCTATCAGAGTGAATTCAAAAAAAATATCATAAGAGAAGAAAGCGTAGAAAAGAAAGAAGAAAGAGAGGAGAAAGAAGTTGACTCTTTCTAATCAGATTCTACGAATCTTCCATCTTCGAGATAGTGAAAAAGAGAGATTGGGTCAGTGTTCAGTGTACGACTC
>CANYBF011382492.1:0-21443 GCA_948192965.1 Dalechampia spathulata | reverse complement strand
AATATCATACTATCACTAATTATCGTAATTCATACTAGCACTTCATCCTAACGCAATGATTTAGGCATGATAATTCATCAACCTAAATATCCATACATTCCACAATTCAACATTAAATTAATATCAGATAACATCAATCGCTAGTCATCCAAAATCCACAGATTATGCAATGTAAATTGTAAAACGTCCAAGCCATGTGTGTGCAGGCGTGACACCTCTTGTTATAAAGAGCATTAGGAGGAAAGGGATTAAGATTAATTTTATGAGCTAAAAATGGTAATTTCTCCCATGCTCAAATCTACAAGAGCAATAATGGATGTAAGATTTGAGAGGCTAATAGATATCTACATGAATCACAAAGCTCTTAATACTAATATGCCAAACATGTTGAACCCCAACTATAATATTATACAATTTTGAAATCCTCTAAGAATTATAGAAAAATAAGCTCACTGTACCAATACTCATCAGATAAAAAATCTGGTTACATAACAATCTTAAGATAGTTGCACTAATATGGTTATGTAAGATTTGAATATTAGCATCATTAGAGAGTTGATTGAATTCTTGTATAAGCCAACTTTATCTCAATTTTGAACTCATTATATGAGTATTAAGTGGAATAACCCTAGGTAACCATGCAAATAATATATTCAAATTATAATCAAGTTGGCAGATAAGAGGTCGATCATCAATAAGAAGTGTTGTAATTACGACAACATCCTATAATGTCATCATGCACTCTACCTCAAGTAAGTAGAATGTGTGAGTTTTAGATTTCCATGTTTCAACTAATGTAGTGATTAAATAACAATGGAGATTAAAATATTCTAGATGAAGAAGACTAATAAAACATGTATTATGAACGATATCAATATCATGATGGTGAAAATCTTCAATATGATTATCACATAAGGATATATTTTGTCTATAATTTAGAATATAAGCATCATTAATCTATACATCGAAACATGAAAATCATGAAAATGTCAAATATGGAATGTGAATTGGATAAAAGTAAAGAACATTGCATGAGGTATATCATACTTCATCAAACCAAATAGCTTCTGATCTATATTATCATTGTAAGTATAACAATAATGGATCATGAGGTCCTGGTTGAATGAGTCTTATTATTCAGGTTTAAATGGAAAGAAGATCTAGAATACATAATAGATAAGTTATTCAAATGGAATAATTGTAAAAAAGATAATTGTATATTGAATCATCAAAAGGTATGAATGATAAAATGAGGAATATAATATATCATATGGAAATGAATATAGAATTCATAGGTCAATTACATCCACATGACTGTGAATTATAACTTGTTTGACCATATTTAATATAAAAGGTATTTCAAGTTTTGATTGACCAATCCATCTCATTTTAGATTTAAGTAGACTCGTGCCTCGTTTTCTTCCTTTTCCACACTAGGTTTACTATGATAGGCATGCCCCTATATTTAGGCCAATAGTCTTCATGTCCTAGAGGGGTAAATGGTGCTGATCAATATTTGCATCATTCTTATAATTGGCATGAATTTGATATCATTGAATATAGAATTACTTGCTTTAGCATAATTCATTGTTATAATACCATGTCAAAAGCCTTCATCGTAAGAAAAGGTCCATTTCTCCTGTGAAATTTTATTAATCTATTCCTTTAACTCAAGATGTCTTGTTTTAAGTTATCATATGCATCTGAGAAATTTTCTTCATTGATTTTATCAACCTACAATAGTCAATTTGAGTATTTGACATAAATCATAAATACAACAAACATGTATAACTACATCATCATTAAATGTAAGTCATATATGCTCTTTTAAGTAATTTTTTTATTACCATGTTCTTAAAGTTTGTGTTGTAATTGCTGACAATGTGATACAGATAATATTGGTGGGGATTCCTATGCCATAAATCAGATTGCATGATATAGATAATCCTAATATATTGATCTGAGATGATATATATGTCATTACATTGAAAACAAACATGATAGCAAAGCATGATCATGAAATACTCCCAATCATCCTAATTCTTCTTTCCAACTAATACGAAAACAACTGACAGTATATGATTATTTCCATCAATAGCTTCTATCATAAGTAAGATAGTTCTATACTTACCATATAAGAAGATACCATTGACATATAAAATAGGGTAGCAATACTTAAACCCTTTTAGACATGGTCCATATGCTATAAACATTAGTTTCAATTGGCTCATATTAGGTACAATGCAATGATTGATGACATGATCTTCACCTTTAAGGTTCCATACCAAACTTGAATTCTTTGTACATGCAACATGTATAAAATTACATAAATACATGTATGATTCATACCAACCACCCCACAAAGATGCAATGACCTTTTGTTTCCTATGCTAAGCTTTCTTATAACTAACATAGCTTTTACCTTTCTTATGCTAAGATTCAAACCTTTCCTTTAGTATCACTACTATAGCTTTTACCTTAATGTTTGGTTGTTTGGCTAACATTCCCTTAATATACATAACAATCATATTTCAATCAAAATTACAAGGATTGATCCCATATTAACCCATCAATATCAAATGAATTTTTATTTATCATCATTTCATTAAAATTAATAGATAATAAATTTCTCGATGAACGAGTTAGTCTAAGACTTTGTTTAGTTAGTAACATCAACTCCTCATAACCTCTGATTTCATCATCATCACCACCATCATCATAATTAACATAATCACTTTCATTATCACCACCTTCATCATCATCATTATGAACATCATTACCACTTTCTTCAATCCTCCCTTCACCAATTACATTATCATTAACACTTCTACTAGAAGCACCTATTTCATAATACCTACTAATAGCACCTTCTTCGGCTTTTTATCCACCAGTAAACTCTAAAAATAACTCAACATACTGTAGACTCAGTAAGTGGATGATTATTTCAAAAATTCTACCCATAACTCATTCACCTCATATTTGCATATCACTAAAATGTAATTCGCCTATCATATTAAACATTGGATATCTATAAATTAATGATATTATCATTGTATCAGTAGATAGTTCATTATCCTTTTGATTGTATATAATAATAATAATATGCTTAACATATCATTCAAACTAGCCATTCTTGATTTCTCGTTAATGTACTCAGCACCAATTCATGTATCAACATGTGTACTGATCGTCCCTGAAATGATAGTAGTTTTAATCATTACTTCACTGCAAGCATACAGATAGTTGTAGTAAAATATCGATCCCACAAGGATTTATGGCTTATCCATCAACACTTGGATTTCTGGTTTATTCAAGCAAGGCTAATGGTTTGGTATTTAGAAGTAAGCTATTACAATAATAAATAAATAAGTAAAATGGACTCAATAATAAGAAGATGAAACAATGATAATAAACATAGGATTTGAAATCATCATCACTAAGCTAGACAACAATCATGTGCTAATTGCTACCCAAGATATCCAATAGCATTGATAACCCTCTCTCAAGGTGAAACCAACTAAATTTCACTCTAACCTTCAAAATTCCTTAGTCATAATTAGGGTCCTCCAATTAGGGAAACTAATAACCAATCATACAAGAACTAGGAGCATGTAGAACTCTCATACATACCGGCCTAACCAAAATGAATAAGCATTCCATAAATCAACTCTTACTGTAAATACAGAGCTTAAGAAATTGTTTAAAAGCTAACCTTTACAATTGCCATCTCTCAATGTATAAGCATTCTATAATCCAACTCTCATTGCAATCATAAAGCAAAGATTATGTTTCTAAAACCAATCTTTAAAATTAAGCATTCATTGTAATGTTAAAACAAACACAATCAGTTATCCCAACCAGGGATTCCAGAAATCAAATTCTATACAAAGTACTTAGCCACTCATGGTTAAGGGGAAATACTAGAAGAAATGAGGAACAAAGAAAAACACTATACAAAATTTTACCCTAAGGAATGGACTGCTGCTTTCTGCAGATGGTGTGTCTTCAACCCTAGATGCCATCTTCCTTTTATGCTTTGAGTGGGGGTCCTCTAGCTTTAACTTCAATTTGTTTATATCCTTACCCATCTTGTTGATTTCTTTACCCATGAGGTCTCCATTAAAGCTTTTTATTTTTGTTCCCCCCATGGATACCATTTTCTCACTCAATCTTCTACAAATTTTATGCTTTAAATGACTCATAATTGAGAAGTCATGATTGTGACTTGCTTGTTTGATGGTGCTTAAGCTTCCTTCCTTCTGTCATGATCGTGACTTGACTTGGCTCCTTTTCCTTTTGGCATAACTTCTATCATGATCATGACTTTGAATGTTACGATTGTGACTTTGCTCGAAGGTATCTTCCTTGCATCTAGCTTCTGCCACGATTGTGACTTTGAATGTCATAATTGTGACTTACTCCTTTAAGTCCTAAAATGCTTAATTTCTTCTCTGTTGCTTTCCTAACGCTACACACTCAACAAACTCATCAAATTCTACTAAATCAAAGAAAAAATGTAACAAAATGAACATCAAACACTAACTATAAATGATTGAACAAGCATACATCAACATCCCCACACTTAAATCTTTGCTTGTCCTTAAAGCAAAAAATAAAACAAACAAAACATACAAAATAAAGAAATTATGATATTCTCATGATATGGTAATTTGTATTCATTAGTTTGGACATCCTTAACTAGCAATCACTCCTCTTTATATAACTTGTCATAGAATTAACAAATCATGAGGTATTAAAAAACTAAAAGTGTTTAACTTAGATAATCAAGCTCAATCATTCACATAATTGCACTATCGAACATAATATAACTCCTCATCTTTTGTTTAGATATGAAGTGTAAGTAATTCAATTTTACTTTTAAACTTGCTTGATTTGAGGATCATAAGGTTTTATTCTTTTTTTTTTCAATTTTGACTCTTGTTCGAGAGGTAGGTTTTTTAGCTTGAGTATCCTACGCTTTTAGCGATGATCCCTGGTACTTAACATTCTACCTATGCTCGAATGGCTACTAGCGCTGCTTATATTACTAGGGCCAGTTTCGAGCACCCTTAGCAATAGCGAAATAGTTACGCCCCCTTTTTTTGGCTTTATTATTTCTCTTTTCTTTTAACTTTTCCTTAGTCATTTCCTTATTGTTTTATATTTTGAACTTACACACATCACATATCTCAATAGTTTCTAATAAGTTGTACTCTATTTTATAGTGTAGTTATATAAGGGTTAAGCTTATTATCTAGGCTAAACATTTATACCTTTTACAATATCTACTAATTTGCTAAGGTTATGAGAAAGTTTTCAAAATCAGTGTGATTACGAGTTAATTATGTCCACCTTCTAAATACGCATGCCCTATATAAGTAATCCTATTTTCTCAAAAAACATACATTCACTCATGTAGACATATAAAAGTAAAGTAAACAGTCATGATAAACAAGTAAGAAAAACAAGGAAAACAAAGCAAATGCCAACATCCCCACATCTCTGATAACGCTGCTCTTTGCATATTTCTGTTACTGTATCTTCCACTCTGGTGAGGCGACCAGTATTCTTAACATTACCCTACTCAATCCTCAACAGCAGCTCCACTATTATGTTATCTATTATAGCTCCTGCTGCTTATGGGTGCTCCTCCTGTTCCTCATGGTGTTGCTACTCCTATGTCTGTTTCTCCTCCTCAGTAGCACCTTGCTCCTCCTCCTCATCCTCATTATCAATGTCTGTGTCAAGGTGTCTCTGCTTAATACCATCTCGGTCGCCATAGGCTTTGAACTATGTGCCTCACTTGTAGGTGAGCCTTGCATCCTACGAATACTTGACAGAAAATCTCTCGGATGGCAATAGGGTTAAGTTGGACATCTCAATGTCAAAATAATCACATGTCCTAAACCTAGCTTCCTATTATTCGATCTCGCCATCCATTAGAACCCTTTCATAAGGTGAAAGATAGTGTAGTAGGGTTGGTCATTTAGCATGCACAACATGGGAAAGAGTTCCTGAATAGATACTTTATTACTTTTTATCTTAGCAAAGATAGAGACAGCCATATACCTGTACAGAAAAATAAGGACAGGGTCCTTGATGAGAAGGTTAGGAGCGTTGTGGGCATTTTAAGGTATTTGGCCTCCTATGATTTCATTCCAGAAGCCCTTGGCTCTAAAGTCATCATGTAAAGAGGTTAGCCCTGATTGAGGGAGGTCTAAGACATCCTCAATCATCTGATATGTCATCTCCATTGATTTCCCCTTTAGCCTAAATTGAATTCTTCTTAGCCTATTATCTACTAGCTCATAGGTGGTGTAGAACTCGTGAGTGAATGCTCATCAACAGTAAATTTTCACCATCCCAGCTTGGAAGTGAATGCTTTCAAGGGGGCTAGAGCCTCAAGCTGCTCCATCATGTTCCAATCAAAATAACAAGGGAGGATGAGTTGTTTCTTATAGATTTGTTTGTATTTCCTACCCTCTTTTGGCGATCGAATTGGAAATAGGGCTTTGTATTGCTCTGCAAGGTCTGGTTATGATTGTGAGGATACAAGAGCTTTACCCTTATCTTATAGGCATTTAGCAATATGCTTAACTCTTCTAAGGCAAGTGAGGAGTTATGTTTTGAAGGGAAACTCTCTCTTTTATACTAAAGAAAATTCTGGAAATCTTGGTTGGGAACTGCTGTCATGATCGTGACTTTGAAAGTCATGATCATGACATGCTTGAGAAAAAAATTTCTTGCCTCGCTCTTTTAGCAATCTTTCTGTCATAATCATGACTTGCAATGTCACGATCGTGACTTGCCTTAAACTTAAAATTCTTTGGCTCGTCACATGCTCAACCTTCTGTCACGATCATGACTTGTAATGTCATAATCGTAACTTCCCTTATTCACCCTTTTTATTGCATTTTTCCTTGCTTTTCTTTTCCTAATGATCAAAACACATAAAGCTAAACTTAACAACATTATTCTCTACTATGAAATCATGAATTTCAAATGCCTAAACACCTTAAAAATTAAACTCAACATAATTAAGACTTAGAAATATTAATAAAAAAATGCTAACATGCTAAGTTTAAGGTCATCAACTAGACCTTACCTGCTTCTCGGTTCATTCCAAAGATCTTACCTCTTTTAGTTTATGAACCAAACCTCTTAGGTAAATTTTACACCTCTAGCCATTCACCTTGAATGATTCTCTACTGTTATTTTACAGCTCGAGTGCTTCGCTATCAAAAGCCTACTGTACTTTGAAGGGACCACTCCATCTTGATTTAAGCTTTCTAGGAAACAATTTCAACCTAGAATTAAACAATAGCACATTATCACCAACTTTAAACGATTTTACCTTAATGTATGTGTCATGACATTATTTGGTCCACTCCTTATATAGCTTAGCATTTTCATATGCTTGGTGTCTTAATTCCTGCAGCTACAACTGTCTTTTATCTCCTACCTTCTTTAAATCATAGTTTAGGTGCTTGATTGCCCAATATGCTCTGTGCTCCAACTCCACAGGCAGATAACAGACTTTTCCATAGACCATTCTATAGGGGGTTGTTCTTATAGGGGTATTGAATATTGTTTGATATGCCCAAAGGGTGTCATCTAGCCTTGCTACCCAATCTTTCCTAGAACCATTAACTGCCTTCTCCAAGATTCTTTTTAGCTCTATGTTCACTACTTCCACTTGATCGCTGGTCTATGGATGGTAAGCTGTGGAGACTTTGTGGTGCACATTATACCTTCTACGCAAAGCCTCAAGTTTTGCATTGTAGAAATGTGCTCCTCCATCACTGATAAGTGTCCTTGGGACTCCAAACCTGGAAAACAACTTTTTAATGAACTTGCTGACCACTCTGCCATCATTGGTAGGACTTGTAATTGCTTTGGCCTATTTTGACACATAGCCTACTCCCACCAGTATGTACTTGTTTCCCATAGAAGTAGGAAATAGTCCCATAAAGTCTATGCCCCAAACATCAAATATTTCAACCTCCAGGATTGAAGATGGAGCCATCTCATCCTGCTTGGAGATGTTCCTGATTCTCTGACACTTGTCACAATGAAGCACATAGTCTCTTGCATCTTTGAAGATTTTTGGCCAGTAAAACTCACACTCTAACACCTTTCTAGCTATCTTGTTGGCTCCATAATGCCCTGTATAAGATGAATCATGACACTGTGTTAGTATAGACACTATCTCTTCTTTTGGAACACATCTACTTATTAGACTATCAGCATATTGGTGAAATAAGTATGGTTCCTCCCACTGATAATTCTTAACATTGGCAAAAAACCTCTTCCGCTGTTGATACAAAACATCGGAAGGTGCTATACTGCAGGCCAAGTAATTAGCCATGTCCGCATACCAAGGAAGTTTCTTTTTATACAATATAAACACATACTCATCTGGCAACTCTTCCTTGATAGGCTCACTTTCTTCACCATAATCATCTTCTTTTTCCAGTCTCGATAAGTGATCTGCAACTGCATTCTCAACGCCCTTCTTGTCCATGAATTCAATGTTGAACTCTTGAAGTAGTAATACCTACCTGATCAATCATGGATTTGCATATTTCTTTGTGAACAAATATCTTAAAGTAGCATGGTTAGTAAAAATAATGACTTTGTATCCCAAAAGATAGGCCCTAAACTTATTACATGCAAAGACTACTGCTAAGAGCTCCTTTTTAGTTATTGTGTAATTCAGTTGTGGTCCAGTTAATGTTCTGCTAGTATAGCAAATAACATGCAATTTCTTATCTTTCCTCTATCTTAACAGACATCCTAAGGCCAAGTCACTAGCATCACATATGATTTCAAAAGGTAAAGACCAATTCGGTGATGTCAAAATTAGAGCTGTGGTTAGAGCATGCTTCAAAGCATTAAAAGCATTCATATACTCATCATTGAAATCAAACACAACATCCTTGACTAATAAGTTTATCAAGGGTCTAGCAATGATGGAAAAATTTTTTATAAAGCGACGATAAAATCCCGCATATCTAAGGAATCCTCTTATCCCTTTTACATTTTATGGTGGTGGTAGATTAAATATTACCTCAATCTTAGCTCTATCCACCTCCATACCTTCCTTGGAGATCTGGTGACCAAGCACAATTCCCTCATCAACCATGAAATAGCACTTCTCCCGAATCAGCACTAAATTGGTTTCTTCATAGCATTCCAAAACTCATTCTAAATTTTGCAAACATGACTCAAAAGAGTCTCTAAACACTGAGAAGTCATCCATGAATATTTCCATAAATTCCTCAATCATATCAGCAAATATAGCAATCATACATCTCTGAAAAGTGGCAGGTTTACGGTTTGTTTATCTATATTAATTTGATATTTATCAATGCTTCTCAAATCATCATTATTATATTTCTATCATAATTTGTTTTAAGAATACATGTAAGAGTGTATCATCTAGGGTTTATGTCTATTGTTTATGGTTTAGGGTTTCTGTTTATGGTTTATGGGTTATTTATCTATATCAATTTGATATTTATCAATGCTTCTCAAATTGTAATTATTATATTTATATCATAATTTATTTTAAAAATACATGTTAATAGTGCACCGGTTATGGTTTATGTTTATCATTTATGGTTTAGGGTTTTGGTTATTATACGTATACTAATTTTAATTAATCTTTACCTGTAAGTTTGATGTGCAAATTCATCCTTCTTCGTAAGAAAAACCTATGTTGGAAGTTTCTACGATTATATGGTCTGGTAATTTTAGGACTTTGGTATGGTAATTTCATTGCTAAGGTCTCCCGCTAAAGTCTAATTATCCATTTTGGACTATAACTTGTGTCTATCCGAACAAGAAATAATGATAATTAGTAGTATTTCAATAGTAAGTGGTAAAAGTAGGTTTGTATTCTCGAGGCATCGAATTGAGACCAAGGTATTAGTTCACCCATAATCATATGGTTATTTAGGGATAAAATGTAAATATTTCCTGTATACAATACAATTAATTGATTTATATAGTAAAACTAATATAAAACTCATACTTTCATTATTACCTACCAATGTTACGACTCTTATAAGGAATTTTACCATATTAATTAATCAATTGTTCCTATACATGCATTTTACATATATTCAATTACCATACACATACATTCCAACTAACCATCATAACAAATAATATAATCATATATACTAAACAATAAATAGAAGAGGATAAAAAGGAAATAAGGGTACAAACCATATTATATAAATACAATTGATGGGGAATTTTAAATAGCATACATAACAACATATATTGCAAGTGGATCAATAATAATAATACAAGTCTAAATAATTATTCAAATATTAAATCCCTCTAATTAATTTTTATATCATGTTTTCTCTTTAATTTACCATATTAATTACATCTATATTTAATTAATGATTAATTTTATATTTCATACATTAATGTATTAACTATTATAATTTATTACTGACATTATAATACTAATGTACTTCATTTTTATTTATTATTTCAAACATTAATTGTCATTCACATATACTATCATATTATTAGTTAATCTTACTAAATCTTATCTCCATTTTTTAATTATAAATATATTTAATTCATATTTCTTATTTTTACAAAAAAACTTAATGATAATATATTAATTATTTAAAACTTATCATTTTAGTTATAAGTTTTCATAAAAAATATTTTCAAATTTTAAAGAATTTGCATTCTTTGTAGTTCTACCAATTTAATACGATTTCTAATGATATTATTATTATTATTATTATTTTCATGCACACATTATTAATTTCATTAATAATAATTTTTTAACTCTATTTATTATATTACTCACCTTTTACCTCTGAACTCTAAAATGTGTACAATCTTTGTTCACTATATCCTTGTAACTTACACAATATAAAAGACTCATCATCAGTAACACTTGAAATAAATTTATTTTATCATGTTCACTTGTTGATGTATTTTCAATAAGTTATTGATTAACATACATAAATCAAGTAATTTATTTTAATGAACTACCTTCTTTTTTTTAATAAATACACATATATAATATCAAATATTTTTATTCACAAGCCAATTCATAAGTAATTCATATCTATTTATGTTTAAAATACTTTTTATTATTTATCTAATGTATTCAATTTATATGCAATATTATATTCACAATTATTATGTCATTTCTAAAATACTTTTCTATATAATAACACTTTCATAATTAATAGGTATATTTTTTAATAATATGCATGCTCCTCTATTTTTTAAATAACACGCATCACCTTGTAAATTTTTAATAACATACATTCTTACTAATAATATAAATTTATTAATTTATAAAATATTTATCTATAATTACAAAATTGTTAAATAACTTGTATCCTAACTAATAATATTAATTTCTCACTAATTTATTTCATTATATTTCTAATATATTTACTTTTAACAATAAATCAATAATTATTTTTAATGTTTTAATTTCTAGAATTTAGATGCAATTTCATTTTCATTTTCTATTATGTTATAAATATAATATCACAATTTTATATCAATATTATATTTCATTCACATGCACAATAATGAAGTAATACTAACAAAAATAAATTATTTACTTCATCAATGCACAATAACTTATATACTTCAAAAGAACATAATAAAAAATTAATGATACCTATGGTTTAGTTTTCATCAACAATATATAATAAATTATTATTTCAAATTATTACATTTTTTAAATTATTACTTCACCAATCCTTATATATGCTTTATTTTTTTCATCTCTTCTTCATTTTTTAAATCTCACTCCAATTTTGAATTTTTACTAACTAATTCATATTTTTTATCCAAACATAAATACTTGTGAATACATACATATATATATGTATATATTTAAAATCTTTTGGGTCTTTAGGTTAATTACATTAATACTGAATTTCCATATAACCATCATCATTTTGATAAAACTAAAATAAGGAGCATGGGACTATCCTAAGTGGTATTGTATAAATATACATATGTTGATAAGAAACTAAAATCAAGAGCATTCAGGTCAATACCATCGTACACTTTAGGCATAAAATTGCATTAACGCATAACTTAATCCAATTAATCTCGCTAATTAGTTTAATCATATGAAATCAAATAAATAGAAATACATGCTCAAAACATTAGGTTCTTAAAGCCTTTCCAAGAAAGTTGGAAAAAAAGTAGAGAACTGCTACAAGGAATTTAGTTATGACCAGTTATAAAGCTGTAAAAAGGTAAAGGAAAATTTCAATGATTTTCAGGATCCCTATCATCACTAGCTTTAAAAGCTAACCACTTTAAAGCACCTTGAGAGCATGTTCTTCTATCAATCTTCCTACCATTCAAGCCAAACTACTGATAGATTCATGGGGTTATAACTGATCTTCCATGATTTTGATAATAGAAACAATACCTCTGGAATTTCTAAATCACTTATAAATGATTTCTATTCGCCCCTTAAAATTAGCACTGTGATTTTCTCATAAATTATCATCATGCTACTATAGTTATTTCAACCATTAACTTCAACTCCATAATATTCAAAACATTGAATGAAAGGTGACTTTTAGGCCAATCAGTTCCAGTAATTCAGATGAACTCAATAGGATTTTG
Organism: Dalechampia spathulata; assembly: GCA_948192965.1. Classification (NCBI taxonomy): domain Eukaryota; kingdom Viridiplantae; phylum Streptophyta; class Magnoliopsida; order Malpighiales; family Euphorbiaceae; genus Dalechampia; species Dalechampia spathulata. Next base: position 8,801 of record CANYBF011382492.1, on the reverse strand, counting down.
AAAGAAATGTTAAAATGTTGAAATTGATTATATCACTATCAAATCATCGCTTCACATAAGAAATTGTTAACAATACACTATATTATCAATTGCCCAACTAATTACGAGAACAGAACCATAAAATAATAAGAGAGAATAAGTGTCAAATTTTCAAAAGAAAATGAGACCTGTCTCAAACGCAAAAGCTATAAGATCTTTTGGGTCTTTAAGTCAATTGCATTAATAATGAGGATCTATCATAGAACCATCAGTCAACACCGTTAATAAAAAAAATGGTAAGGCCACACACAATACAAGTTCAAAAAAAGCATACCCATGAATCCTAATGCTAAACAAAAGCTTGACTTTAGGATTAACATAAAAACATACTTCAAACTTATCCTCACACTTAAGTTGAATAAGCTCTTTTTCGATACAAAAATATAAGTAAAAATTAATAAAAGTATTAAAAATCTGAATCAAAATATTTATCATGGTTTGAGTAGAAGCTCTGCCAGTAGAAAATACCAAATACTCAAATCAGAATAATATTATTAAGGAGGAAAGATGATAGAGACATCAAGAGAAAATGAAGTAAGAAACTTGAAGATCATACTCCTTTGCATATTGTTTAGCTTTGTTAAAAATCAGCTTGCGACTTTTTTTAGCTTTTTTTCTTGAAGCTTCCACTTCTTACTTCTTGGCCAATGCCTACTCCCATTTCTCTTTATTTTTTCAAAGAAAAATCTGCCATAATCTTCAACTCCTCACTAGCCATATCTGTTTATTTATGGTGTTGGAGTTATATGTGATTTTGAGAGAGGCCTATTTGCATTTGCAGCTAAACCTTATTCAATGATTGAAATAATTATTAGTACTTATAATTACTAGTATTAATTACTATAATTATAATTTATTGATGTAATTATTAATATGAATAATAGTTATTATTATGAATTATATATTATTAGTAGTTTTAAATAGAATTATATTTATATAATTAATTAATAATGATTATTATTATTATGAAAAAATTATTGTAGTGTTTTTATTATTCATATTAATGCTATTATTAATGCTTGTAATTTTTATAATTATTATTATTACTGTTGTTATTGTTGTTGTTATTTCTTTATAAGCATTATTTATTTGGTATTATTATTTGTAAGTAATATTTATTATTGTTATTTATATGATATGTATGAATTTATATCTTGATGATTGGTGCAATGACCATTGGAACCATATGACAATTTTAACATTTGAAAGCTAGTTGTGAAAGATAAGAAATGCCATTTTAATAAGTAATAATATTGCAATTGTATTTATAACTTAGTGTATATCATAAATTCATAGTGTGATGCAAGACTCATTGCTTGTATTTATCATCTGTAGAAAATCCAATTGTAAGAATCTGTACCGGTATGATACAATGGTATGGCCATGTATGCTCAGTATACTCTAGAAAGTACTTGAGCAATCATTGTCAAAAGAATTTTGGTAATTAACGAGGTATAGTTTATTGATAGTCATATTGATGACAGACTCTAGCATGACTATAGTGTGTGGGAGCTCTTAATCCAACTAGTGGGATATAATTAATATACATTCTCATTGCCATATATTGAATGTGTCACCATGAACAGGTCTATCAAATAGCACTCTTTGAGATGGCTCCCATCCATTCAACACAAGCATCCAATAGGAACGTCTTTGCCTCAAGGAAGGTGTAACCTCTCCTCATATGTGTTTGGGGATGATATCTTTACAGATAATCATTTGGCAGTTGTAAGATTCCTAATTTATCATGAAGCTAAACCTAGTATTTTAATTGAAAAAGGGAAAAAAATAAATGAGATGAATTGAGAACATTGTAAAAATGGCCATCTAAAATATGAAATATTTGATGAGCAAAAAACATGTAAAGATAAGTTAGATGATGTACTTGGAGCAATAGAAAACTACCACTAAAGTGGTCAGACTGTCTCGCTTAAGTCTATCAAGTTTGAGAATCATCTTTGCAATGATCATCAAAAAATAGGTTTGACCATGCTCCATTTGATCGATGATAGGTTCCAACATAAAATCCCTGTTACTGGATTGGTTGACAAATAGAAATTATACCAAAATCTAAAAGTAGCAACTCTAAGCCATGAAGGGTTGGTTGGAGAGGTTGGTAGCTTGTGGTTATAGTAATTAATTTAAATTCCATAGTAAGAAATAATCATTATCATTATTAATAACATTATGGTTATGGTTATTGTTAACATTATATGAAACATTATCGTTATCATATTTGTTATCATCATTACTATGATGATTATGTTAGTTAATATAATTTCATTAAATAAGTTTCAGAACACGAAGATATACTTATATTAAATAAATTATTATAACTTAAATCAAGGAAATAAGATCACCATAATAACATCATTAAATTAAACTAGGTTTGAGAACATGAATGGATAATAAAATATCATTACATTAAATAAGTTTTTAGAACATGAAGATATTACTAAATATGTAAATAAAAAAGTTAGGTGCCATAATCTCTTCCTCTGATTCTTGATCTGAGACTCATTTGCCTCCTAGTATTTCTATGATCAGTATTCATATGTACATAGTGACAATCATGTAAATGATGAGAACGAGTAACACCACCATCATGATGATGGTGATCATCATTATCATCATCATCAGCAACTTGATCATTTTATTCATCTCCATAATTAATAAAAATGGTACCACTAAGTAGAGTACTATAAGCTGAATGAAAATGTTTAAGATATAGTTAAAGTTACTATGAAGTTAAGATAATAAATGGATAAGAATAAGGGTTAGGGTTAGGGGTTAGGGGTTAGGATAGGGGTAATAGGTTGGTTTGATAGGAAATACTATATGGATTATTGGATGAATAATAGTGGGATGAATGAAGAAGACTCTCCTAGTTGAAATGGTGGTAGGATAAATGGAAAAAAGTATACAGATTGCGATGATGGAGATAACAATAGAGTTGATGGGCCTACTTTAAAATTTGAAGGGAAAGATGGTCTAGGTTGATTATGTAAAGAAATAAGAGGTGGAATAAGATGACAAGATACAGTTAACGGAACCAGGACATTCTAATATTGATGATAATGTTGACTGGTACATTATGAAGGACATAAAAATGTAGGTCTTATCAAGTCATAATTAGTAGGATAATGATAGTTAATAGATTCAAGGGTAGATTAAGAAGGTAGCATTATTGTTAGACAATGTTATTCTCGTAACGCTACTTAACCATTACGACCAAGTTGTTGAGCTAAATGTAATTGAGAACTTAATGAGATATGCTCAAGGGCATCAACCTATAAAAATTATAATATAAAATAAGTTATTAAATTAGATATATAACATTTGATTAGAGCTATAAGATTTATAAGATTAGATGTTTATAGAAGCTCTGAATTGTGCACCCTTAAGCGAGATCCACCTTCTTGTAAGTTATCATGAAGCAACAAGAGCCTAAATAATTCTTTGAATGTGATTATCCCATAATTTTATCCATCTTGAATGTCATTCTACCCAATTCACATGTGTACTATGCAAATTAGATAAGTGTAAATTTTCAATCTGTAAAGGTAGACAAGGGATGGACTGTAATAGTATAAATTGATGGAGGACCCTATGAGGTTGGTACCACTTAACTATATGAATACACCACATTGGAGCAATTGACCTCTAAATTTATTGGCCTTGTAAGCATTAAAGAGGTATAACATTCAAAATGTCTTATTGATAAGACTCCTAAATTATTTGAAAGAGTATACAATTAGTTTATCAAGTAAAGAAACATATAGATCATATTATATATCTCTATAAGATTTGTCAAATACATGCATCATTCATTTATGAAATATCCAACCATAATCATATATAAAAGATGATATGGGTAGGAATCTCTGTAATGGTCCTACTTATGGTCCATCTATAATATAATATATAAGTCATGAATTTTGGAACAATGAAAATTTAATAATAGAATTTGAATGAATGAAATAATGAAATTTTAAATAGTAATTTTAATATATTCAAATTACAATTAACGATCAATCAAATAATTAATATTAACATGTATTTCATATTGAAAAAATTCTAGTATTTATAGTAATAATTTTTAGGTTTAAATAATTTTATAGAAATCTATTAAAGATCAATTTTATAACTAGATTTTTTGAATCATATCTATTTTTGCATGATATTACATAGTTTTTATTAAAGGTAAGTATCAAATAATTTTGACCTAACTTATTAACTGAATAAATAAAAAATGATGGAATTATATTAATTAATTAAATCACATTAAAATTGGTTAAAATTTGAATATATGATAATATGTTTGTAATATAGATTTAACCAATAGAAAACGAGGATATTTATTTAAATGCAAATAATGGAAAATAATAAATAATAAGGCAACAAGAATTAGTGCATGAATAAAGTCTGAGTAGGAATTCCACCAATTTCTTCTTTTAACTCAATTATATCAATTTTATTACTTGAAAGGATATATACAAATTAAAATCCTTTTTGAATTATTCTTCATTTTACAATTTAAATTTTTTGATTATGAAATTAATCTCCACAAGCCATTATTGACTAATAATTATTCTTAATTAATTATTACTATTTTTCTTGACTTTCCATATTCATACTTCTTCCATGTGAATGACATTTAATTATATAAAAGCATTACTCTTTATAAATATTCCTTTATTTTTTTATCGCATAAATCTTTTTAATAGGTTTTTTTTATTTTGATTCAAATCTTAAAAACTTCACTTACATAATATTTATTTTAAATAAATTTTATAAATTTCATTAATAAGTGTTAAGTGATTGAGTGTCAAAACCATCAAATTAAATCTTACTTCCCCCAATGTAGATATTTGATAATTTTATAGTAATGGAAGAAGGGTCAATCTTACAGGGACGAAATGAACCTTTGATTCTTTGCATCAAAAACAAAATAAAAATAATTTTAAATAATTGAAGAAAAATAATAAAACAAATTTTTATTTTTGGAAAAATATCAATAAGAAAGACTTCTCAATCGTAAGCCACAATTAGTTATTGTCAGATCATGATCATTGATGCAATGATAATCCAATGGTAAAAATCACCAAACCGGTTATAGAACACCAAGAAAGCCTCGCATGAACCAATTCTTCCTTATTTTTAAGATGATCAGGAAGTAGCTCTACAATCGCCTCTAATTCTTAAATAGACACAGTGGAATCATCTTCACACGATGGAAAGAAGATCTAAAAAATCTAGTTATGTAACAATCTTAAGATAACTGCCTTAACATGGTTATGTATGATTTAAATAGTAGCATTATTAGAGAGTTGATTGAATTCTTCTATAAGCCAACTTTATCTTAATTTTAAACCCTTTGTATGAGTATTAAGTGGAATAACCTTAAGCAATTGTGCCAATAATATATTCTAATTATGATCAAGTTGGCTAATAAGAGGTCGATCATCAATAGGAAGCATTGTAATTATGATAATATTCTGTAATGTCATCATGCACTTTACCTTAAGTAAGTAGAATGTATGAGTTTCAGATCCTTACCTCTCAACTACCGTAACAATCAAATAATGATCGAGATTAAAATATCCTAGATGAAGAAGGCCAACAAAACATGTATTATAAATGATCAATTATACGAGGGTGCAAATCTTCAATATGATTATCATATAAGGATATATTTTATCTATAATTTAGAACATGGCCATCATTAATCTATATATTAAAACATGAAAATCATGAAAATATCAAACATGGAATGTGTATTGGATAGAATTATAGAACATTGTGTGAGGTATATCATACTTCATCGAACCAAATAGCTTCTAATATATATTATCATTGTAAGTATAATAATAATGGATCATAAGGTTTTAGTTGAATGAGTTTGTTATTCAGGTTCAAATGGAAAGAAGATCTAGAATACATAATAGATAAGTAATTCAAATGAAATGATTATGAAAAAGAGAATTGTATATTGAATCACCAAAAGGTATGATGGTACGTAATGTCATATTCATAAAATAAAGAAAATAAAAATGAATTGATAAAATAATGAATATAAAGTAAACTCGGGCCTTCTTTTCTTCCTTTTCCATGCTACATTTACTATGACAGGCACTCCCCTGTATTTAGGCCAATAGTCTTCATGTCCTAAAAGGGTATATGGTGTTGATCAACATCTGAATCATTCTTGTAATTGGCATGAATTTGATATCTTTCAACATAGAATTACATGCTTAAGCATAATTCATTGTTATAACACCATATCAAAAGCCTTCATTGTAAGAAACGGTCCATTTCTTTCATGGAATTTTATGAATCTATTCCTTCAACTCAAGATTTCTTGTTTTAAGTTATCGCATGCATCTAAGAAATTTTCTTTATTGATTTTGTCATCCTACAATAGTCAATTTGGTTATTAGATATAAATCATTAATACAACAAACATGTATAACTACATCATCATTAAATATGTCATACATACTCTTTTGAGTAATTTTTTTATTGCCACGTTCTTAAAGTTTGTGTTGTAATTGCTGGAAAAATGATTCAAACAATACCAATAAGGATTCATATGCCATAAATCATGCTGCATGATATAGACAATCCCAATATATCGATCTAAGATGATATATATCACATCCTGAACTGTATGATTCACTGTGCATTCACAATTGACAATATATCATGTTTATATATGTTATTGATGTGGAAATGATATGGAATTATGATTATGTTGATAGATAAATGATAAGAATTGAGTTTAAAGCTCAAAGGAGCAAATTGAAAATTTTACCGAAACCACTAAAACGGATGGATAAACGGCACTAAAACAATGATTTTAGGCTATACACATTGAATTTGATAAAATAGCTTGACCATAGTGCTTGTGATAACTTAAATTAGATATATGCAAATTTTGAAAATTTTGAATAAAAATTTTATTTATGACATCATAATTGAATTTAATGATGTAAGCAAATGAAATAATGCAATGTCATGGGATTAAGGAATGGAAAACTTAGTTTTGAAACTAAATTGGTGAATTATATAATTAAAATAGATATTAGGAATTAAAAATAGAATTTTCAATTTAATATGACATGATGATGTCCTAATTACTAAGGATGATGTCATAAATAGGAATTTTGGAATTATGGATGGAAAATAAGTAAATAGGAAATTAGATATATGAAAATAGAATTAAGATATGATATAATTAAGTTATTATAAATTAAAAATACGTGGGATTGGTAATTTAAAAAGTGTATGGGAAGTTGGAAAAGTAATTTTTGAAATGGTGTTAGTCTAAGGAAAGAGAGTGTAAGATTATTAATTATTTGAGTATGGAAAATTGGTGGATGATATTTATAATAAAATATGAAGTTTTTAAGAGTGAATTAAGGATATAATATGAAATTAAGGATGAAATTTGGAGAAATTAAAAATAAAAATTAGAAAATATGAAGTTTAAGGGCTAAAAGGGGTAGTTTGATGGAATTTAGGGACCAAAGTGGAACTTTGGCCAAATAAAATGCAATAAGCTGCATTTTTCTCTCATTTAGGTTTTATTTCCCTCAATTATTTAGTTGACACATCCATTTTACCGAAATCCTTATCCCCATATTCCTTTTTATTTAAAAACCACTCATTTTTCTTATCTTATCACTCCTTTATTCTCTTTCCTCTAACCTAACCCTAATTTCCTCTATTTTCTTTCAAGTAGCCAGCCACTTCCTCTCTTATTCTCTATTTTCTTCCACCATTTCATTGATCTTACAAGTTCTAAGCAAAAAGGCTCAAGTTCAAGTTAAACCAAAGCCATTTTCCTTCTTGTTTTTAAAGGGAGCACATGAACTCCTCCTTAAACTTGTATAAGCCACAACTTCTTCTTCTTTGTGCTTGTCTAAAGTCAAGTTGGTGCTGGATTCTTCAAGTTTCAAATGAGAACATGCATGTTTACTTCCATTAAGTTGATGACCGAAGCCTTTTCTTGTTAATCCTTAAGAGTAAGTCCAAAAAACCCCTTTGAAATCCATGTTTTTCTTAATGTTAGAAGCCATATGGATGTCTAACTTTATTTTCTATTTATACTAGCTTCTTAAACATGCATGCATGTCTATGGTAGAGAAGATCCAAGCCATACAAGTTGATAAACTAAGTTTGGAGTTAAAACAAGAAGAAAACCTCCTTTAAGCACATTTTCTTATGATTTTCTAAAAGGTGAGTAAATGGTAAGTTAGATTACTGTTAGATTTCTTGATTTGGTGAGTTTTTATGGATTTAAAGTTGCTGGCCAAATGGTTCTTCTGTTGTTTTGGTTATTTTTAGTTATTAAGTTGATTAATAGAAGGCTTAGGCTTGTAAGGGATGATAAATAAAGCATAAAGGTTATTTGTGTGGGTGTATGGTGTTTGATCTTCTTCTTGGCCAAATTTTCTAAGGAAAAAGTTGTTGTTTTCTAAGTTAAAATGATATTAAGTTTTTAATTAAGAAAAACAGAAGATTAACGATAAGTAAAATAGGAAAAACAAGCATAAAAATGAGTTAAATGAAAGATTAAGGGTTAAATTGATAAGTAAAGGATATATGACTTAATAATTTAAATAAACGATAAATTTTAAGTATGAAATAATGAATTTACTTTTAATTAAGGTTTAAGTTAAGTCATTATGTTAAGTTAAGAAATAATTAGAAAGAAAATGACTTAGAAGGGGCTTAAATGAGCAAAATGAGCATATTAA
>CANYBF011382427.1:0-24364 GCA_948192965.1 Dalechampia spathulata | reverse complement strand
GCATAAGGCATTCAAAGAGGCATACACAAATTATAAAGCATAAGAAAGCATAAGGAAAGCGATAAATTGCAGAAAATAAATGCAAGAAATAAAATGTGGGTATTTAAAATACAACCCACCCAAATAAAAGAAAAACAAATAAAGCAAAATAAAGCAATTTGAGTATTTAATACAACCCAACCAAAATAATTAAATAAAAAGCATAAAGCAAATAAAATCCTAGTATTGGGCCCAAGGCCCAATTCCTCGCTTCCAAGTCCAATGGGAGTTTGATTTTGATTGGGCCTCGGGCCCGACCTGTCTACTTCCTCCAAGTTAACCTAATTACCTGCAAAATCACACTAAACGCATAAAAAGGAACAAATGCGAGAATGGTAATGACATTGATTATGAAATCAACCCACAAATCATGCAAACAGATTTAAATCAACACAAGGAAAATGCGGAAATCAAGGGGAAAAATATTTGAAGATCATACGCGATCGCGTATGATATTGTGATGATCATACGCGATCGCATATGATTATACGCGATCGAGGCAAAACAAAGAGAAAATCATAAACACATGCTTAAAACATAATAAGAAGCATTCGGTCGTCAAAATAAATCAAAAATAACACTTTACAGAACATACGCGAATGAGATAAACAACAAGAAAATCACACAAAAAGGGGTAAAACATAATATAGATTATTCGGCAATCAAAATAAATTAAAATCAGAATTTTATAACATACGCGATCGGGAAGATCATACGCGATCGCGTATGATATGGTGAAGATCATACGCGATCGCACATGACGAGGTGAAAGCAAAACACATAAAATCATGCGTAAAACATTAAAACAATTCAATTTTCATCAAAATCAAACATGGATATCACGAAAATCACATGATAATAACAAAAATCGATGAATGTACCAACCTTTCGTCGATTCTCCTTAGCTCCAAGTATAGGGAAAAGAAAAATAGTCCAATTCCAAGCGTTAGGGAATAAAATCACCTAGTCTAAGTGATTTGTTATGAGTTTATTATGTTTTACTAACCCCAATTGCTTAGATTAATCCAAATTAGGTTTAAGGAAGCACTAATCACGTTTTTAGCCGTCAGAAACCCTAATCCCGTAGCTCTCAAATTTTGCTAAAAGTTGCCCATCTGTCAGAATGGAGTTCCAAAGCTTTTATAATTTCTGTCCCGGAGACATACGCGATCGCGTATCTTATCATATGCGAAACCCTAAAAGATACGCGATTGCGTATCCCAACATATGCGGTGTCTTTTTGGACATATGCGATCGCGTATCCTAACATATGCGACGTGTCACAAAGATACGCGATCGCATATCTTTGTACATATGCGGGGGTGACACCCAAAATGGGCCAGAATTGGCCCAGAACGGCCGGGAATGATCCGAAACAACCCGGAGTGGCCCAAGACCCACCCGAAATGGTCCAAAATCATCCCGGATTTGATCCGAGTCAAGCCGGTCCAAAATTAGGGTGCGACAATAGGTTAAGAGTTGGTAGGAAATAAGGTCTTTAAGGATTGTCTTTTGAAGATTCAAGGTGTCGAGTTCCTTTATGACTAAATAAAGATGTCATATAAGGAATATAATGTAATCTTAAGCATGGATTAGTTACGTTAACATCACATAATTATTGATTGTTATAAGATAATAAAGTCTGAAGATGTTATTATCTAAGGAATCAAAAGTATGTTACCTTCCAATGTCATTTCTATGGCTACGATTAAAAGGACATCTTTCTTGAAGATTTGCCTAGTTTGCATCTAGATAAAGAAATGGAGTTTCAAATTGAAGTTATCATAAGTAGTAATTTAATCTTAATAACCTTATATAGATGGTAATAATGAGTGTTGAAGGTTAAATTACAAGAGATGTTAAATAATGGCTTTTATAAGACTAAGTTTCTTACTTTATAAAATGATAACATTATTTATTAAGAAGAATTATAGTAATCTAAGATTATGTATTCAATATTAGCAATGGAACAAAGTTACCATTAATAATTGATATCCTTCATTAAGGATTAATGATCTTATTTATTAGTAAAAGGGTACAAATGTATTTTCTAAGATTGACTTGAGGTCCATCTATTATACGTTAAAGGTGAAGGATATAGTTATGGTGAAGATAGCTTTTTTAGAACTTGTTACGGTCATTATAAGTTCCTTATGATACCTTTTGAGTTAACCAATGCACCTATTACATTCATAGATCTCATAAATTAGGTTTTTCATCATACTTAGATTTTTTTATGGTAGTCTCCATTCATGATATCTTGATATACTTGAAAGGTAAAGAGGAACATAATCAATACTTAAGGATTATATTGTAAACACTTGGAGAGAATGGGTTATTTGCAAAATTCTCTAAATGTGAGTTTTGGTTGAAGCAAATGGCTTTCTTATAACATGTAGTATTAGTTTAAAGGATTCATGTTAACTTAGCTTATCAAGATATTATTGATGATTTATAAAATAATTCTTCATTATGCTTCATTGCTTACTAAACTATTGAGAAAGGATGTGAAGTTCATATATAATGGCAAGTATTTAAAGAGTTTTGAGAAGTTAAAGACTCTTTTAATAAAAGCATTTATTTTAATGGTTCTTACAAATGAGAGAGACTATATAGTGTATAATGATACATCTTATAACAGGTTAGGCTGTGTTTTGATGTAAGAGGGTAAGATGATTGCTTAAGCTTCAAGGTAATTAGAGCCTTATTAGAAGAATTGCTTGAACACATGATTTAGATTTAACAATAATTATGTTTACTATAGCAACTTTGAGGCATTATATTTATAGTGAGAAATGTTTTATCTTAAATCAAGATAGTTTTAAGTATTTTTTAAGCTCAAAATGAAATGGATTTGAGATAAAAAGAAGATGGTAGGAGTTAATAAAAGACTATAATTGTATGATCGATTACCATATGGGCAAAGCAAACATGGTTGTAGATGTTTTATATATAAGGAATATAATGGGTTTAGTTACTTTCTTATTACCTGTATGACTTGAGTAAAAGGCATTAAAGGCCTTGCTATGACCATAAAAAACTGGTTCCATCTTAGCATAACTTAATGTAAGACCTCTAATTTTAAATGTTATAATCAAAGGATAAATTTTATATAAGAATTTATGAAGATTGTTAATTTTATGGAAAGGAATTATAATATGTCTAGAAATAAGATAGAATTCTTATATATTGGACTAGGTTTAGCATTCTGGATGTATCCAAATTGAAAGAGAAGATGGTCAAAGTATCTTATAATTCATCCCTATATGATTGCTTGGATTGCTAATAAATTAAGCTAGAAAATTAAGTATTAATAGGATCTACAACCACTGTTGATTCCTGGATGGAAATGAGAATGGATCACCATGGATTTTATGATTAGGTTATCTCTTAATCAAAAGAAATAGTATTATTTGGGTGATTGTTATCTCTTTGACCAAGTTAGCTCATTTATTTCCTATCAAAGTCAACTACATTATAAAGAGACTACTAACACTTTACATTATTGAGATTATTAGCATATATTTTACATCTATCTCCATTATATAAGACACAAATCCAAGATTCACCTTTTATTTTTTGTAAAGTTTACATCAAGGCTTAATCAAAGAGAGTTATACAAATTATAAAAGATATGCTTTATCATACATCATGGAACTTAAAGGAAGTTAGATAAATATTTATCTGTTGTAGAGTTTGCCTACAACAATAGCTTTTAAACAAGTATTAGCATGTCATGTTATGAGGCATTGTATAGAATGAAGTGTAAGACTATAGTTTATTAAGATGAGGTAGAAGAAAAGAACTTATTAGGTTTGAAATCATGCTAAACATTGAAAGCAAGGTGAGACTTATCAAAGAACATCTATGGACATCTTCTAATAAGTAAAAATCTTATGTTGATTTGAAGAGGCAAAGGATAGAGTTTACATTAAAAGATAAAGTTCTTTCAAAGATTTCTCTTTATAATAGAATTATGTAATTTTAAATGTAAAGGCAAGCTTAGTTTGAGATTCATTCATAGATTGGCATTGCCTTTTAAGCTTATGAAGATTCATAATATGTTTCACATATTGATGTTGAGGAGGTATTAGTCATATTCTTCACTTGTGCTTTAAGTGCAAGATGTCAAAGTCAATCCTGAAATCATATATGATGAAGAACTAGTCAAGATACTAGCACATAAGGTGACGAGCTTCATAATAAGTGGATTCCTTTAATCAAAGTGTGATGAAGATTTCACATTAAAGAAGAAGGGAATTAGGAATCAAAGGATGTCATGCAAACTTAATACCCTAACTTGTTTAACATCTAGGTTTTGGCACTTCAAGAATAAGCCTAATAATGTTATGTTATGGTTAAAATTTAATTTTAATTTATGATTGATTAATAAGTCAAACTTATCAAATTATTACATAGATTTAAGATTTTTATTTTAGCTTATCATTTGAGGAATTTTTTTGAAAATCATATGATAAAATTATTTATGAATTTATTAAATGATGAAATTTTGGCTTAAAGTGAGTATAAGATATGGTGATGATTTTTAAGTCTTAAAATTGAATCCAATAGATAATTTATTAAATTTAAGAATTCAAAGTTTTAAGGTTATTATCAAGGGGCTTATATGAACTTTTCAACCTATCTCCATCTCTTCAAAATTCAACAAAAATTATTACCCCCACTAACTAGGGATAATTCAAAAATATGATTAACTAGTTAACCATAAATAATTAGCTTAATCATATAGATCAAAATTATAGAATTCAAGACAAGTAATGGGATATAAGTGATTGATGTCAAAAAGGAAATCTATGTTAATTATATGACATATTTTGATTTTAGTTAAACATGTTAAAGCAAGAGAGATAGGTGACCTTTATAAGAAGTGTTTAATTTTTAATCAAGTAAGTTATTTTCAATTAATTTATCAATGAAATCATGACTAGAATAGAAAAGAGGACTTAATTATGCTAAAGGAATAATTTAGAGTTAATTTATAATTTTGGAAAATTGAATTAAGATCATAGAAGTTAAAATTAGAATTTGATTAAATTGAACTTGTCCAAAATACCTAAGGCTTAAATGTACTTCTCTCCAATATTACGACATTTTAAAGGAAACAAAATTATAGAAATAAAGAAAGAAAAGAAATATTAAGGTGAAGAGGAAAAATAAGTTGTAGGTTTGAAGAAAGAAGAAATAAAAAAAAGAGAACTTAGTTTTGAGACAACTTTATACTAAATTTTCAAGGAATGTTTCAATAAATTACATAGAAGAGCCATTTTTTCATTATCTTTCACTTAATCATGATTTTATCTTGTAAAGTGTGGATTATAGTGATGGAAAAGTGAGGGTTTATTATGGGTTTCAAGTGAGAATGATGATTAAGATGAAATTATGTGAGGATAATGTAATTTATCATGTTTACAACATCAGTTAAGCTTGAATTTAACTAAATAAAATTAAGGATCATTAGAAATAAAAAGAAGATGAATTCTGCAATAAGGCTTCAAATGAGTAAAATTTAATTTTTGATTGAATTAACTAAATTTAATCTTAAGAAAAGTGTTAGAATAAATGAGTATATGAAAATATGAAAGAAAAACAAAGTAAAAATTATTGTTTATAAAACTAAAGTATTAGACCATGAAATGAACAAGAAGAGAATGGTTAGTCTAATTTGAAAACATGTGAAATATGTGATAAACATGGTGTAAAGAAGATGAATATGTAGTTAGACTAATGAAAAAGTAAGAAAATAAAAAGGAGAAGTTAGCTTGAACCATTTATCCAAATGAGAAAGTGTGAGGAATGATTGATTTTAATTTTAATACATTACATAAATGTTTATTCAATTAACTAAATGTGATTTATGATAAAAATATGAGTTTCCATAATTAAATTAAAGTTTCATAAAGAAAATGTATTGTATTGAATATGATTTTTATGTCACTTTGGAGGCTTGAAATGTGAAGTTGTGGTTGTGTTTTAGAGAAGGAGAATTATGTTTCTAAAGGTAGATTAATAGATTACAATGTTGTAATTTGGGTATTCTTAGAGAAAACTATTAAAATGGTATTTAAAGTTTACATGAAAGTGTTTGGTAAAATGTCTAAATGAAGTATGTCATGTAATAAAGAAATGAAAATGAGAAATAATATGGATTATAAAGTGGAGAATGTATAATGAAAATGGAAAATGATAGTTTATTATGTAGCTTTTATAGTAGTTCAAAACGTATTAAGTTTTAGCTTACTATGATAGCTTAATTACTATTCTAAAATTATAACAAAAAATGATGAGAAAGTTGAAGGAAAAGAAAGAAAAAGGTGGGGAGGAATATAAAAAGTGGTTTATACATAATAATGATTTGATTTATGATGTTTATACATTATTTTTTGAAATGTTTTAATGATTATTTTATTAATTATTAGAAAATTGATTATTATTTTTTAAAATGAATTTATTAAATAAAATTGCATTGATTTGATATTTGAAAAGAAAATTATGATCTATTAAATATGTTTTAAATAAATTATGATGATTTGGAAGGAATAATTTGAATATTAACACTAGATTGAGGTTGGGTCGACTGATCCCTCTTTAGTAAGAGGTGTGCACACTATGATATTCATCAAAGAGATTAAGTTGTTTAATCTCCCTTAGGAGTGAGATTAAGTTCGTTGGTCTCTCATCTAGGATATGGTATTAGAAAATAAATTATGTAATGTGAAAAGATAATTGAAAAATGAAAATGAAAATGTTGTGTTATGATTTTATATAGAATGACAACTAAATTGCAATTGAGAAATGTGTTTGAAGAAAAATAAAAAGTGTATTATTGATTATTAATTTTAGAAATAGTGTCATTTCTAAAATGCTTTAGATGTAATAATCTTATATGAAGGCATGTGTAATTTATTTGAAAAGTTTGTATGCTTATAAGAAGCATTTATACATTAATTGTCCTATTTATTTACTTATTTATTAATTTATACTTAGCATTTATTGTACACCATTAAGTTAAAATCATCTTTTGAAGAACATAAAACAAGAAATAGTAGAGAAAGGAGGCTTGTGACTATAACCTACATGTAAAGAAGCTACTAGAAAGGGACATTTTAAGTAGCTAAACATGTTGAAGCTTTATTGGTATATAAGCATGATGTAAGTATGCATTTATACCTCGTTATGACTAAAGCAACTACAAATATGCATTAATGCATTTTTTGTTATGTAGTTAAAGTATTAATGTTAGTTATACACCTTTAAGATCATGTTTAAATGACATAAATTTTATTACTCCACTTTTAACCAAGTATTATAAAATTTTGTTATAATGATAAGTGTGATGGTCATCTTTCATTAGATTGTCATCTAAAAATGGTTTCTTCATGTAAAATTTTTATCCTTGATTTAAATACTACTTTTAAAGAGCGTTATTTAACAACAAGTCTTTAATTTACCCTTATTTCAAGATTTAAAATACACTTGAAGTTTTTAACTTACTAAAATTATGACCTTTGCTAAGCCTTAAGTAATTGTTTCTTAAACAATAAGAAGACTTTAAAGAAAATTTTAAGAATCATTTTAATGTGTTTAGTAGATTTTGATATGGGTTTCAAGATCCGTTAAGCATATTATTGGAGTATGTCATGCCTTATAAAGAGATAAGGTGTGACAAAAACTTATTCCACCTTTACCCTAACTACACATCATAATCATCCCTAAAATCCTAAACTAATAAACCCTAAGCATAAATCCTTAAGACCTATTAATTGAATACATAAAATGGAACCTAAATCATCTAACACTATCTTATGGTCCAAAAATAAGATTCAAGATAATAAACTCCAAAATTTGTAGCTTTTCTTGGTATAGAAAAAGAAGACCTAAAAAATGTATATTTCTTGATTTTAAACTTATCATTAAGTTCCCTATGTAAAATATTTAGATTGGTTAGTGTTTATATGATATTAATTGGTGATTTAAGGATATTATTTAAGAGTTTTTTTTTTAGAGAGAAAAGTTATACAATAATATAAGCTTCTAAGTAAGAGAAAATGATTTCTTTAAAGATGTTTAGTTAGAAAGCTTAAAAGTAAGTAAAAATACAAGACACTCTGATTTTCTTGTATTTAATATGAGCACTTTTCTTGGTATCGAAAAAGGAGATCTAAAAAATGTATATTTCTTGATTTTAAACTTATTATTAAGTTCCCTATGTAAAATATTTAGATTGGTTAGTGTTTATATGATATTAATTGGTGATTTAGGGATGTTATTTAAGAGTTTTTTTTAAAGAGAAAAGTTATACAATAATATAAGCTTCTAAGGAGGAGAGAATGATTTCCTTAAAGATGTTTAGTTAGAAAGGTTAAGAGTAAGTAAAAATACAAAACTCTCTTATTTTCTTGTATTTAATATGAACATTTATGATTTTTAAAAATTGAATAACAATTTAGCAAAACATGAATTTTTGGGAAATTGATTGAATAAGTATTAAATTATTTTATTTAATGAGTTATTAATTGCATAAAGCTTGATTATTTAAATGATTGACAAAATCAATGACTTTCAAGTTTGAAGGTTTTATTAAATATGTTAATGAAGTTCCAACTCAATTTAAGAATGCATATTGTTAGATGATTTCTACGAGATTCATAAAATGGATGAGAACTCATTGTCATTAGCTTTTGAATTGATTTTTATATGTTGTTTACTTGATCTAAGTGACTTAATGCCCCACATACTCATTTTAATCATCAGAGTTATGAGAGCTACATAGATATGTAGTTCATGAGGATGGTAACCTCTAGATAGTTAGCTATGATTGATTATCACTCAAAACATATCAATTAACCTTGAGATAGATGAGTTACTCATTTAACCTTATGTTACAGGCTACTAATGTATGAAATGTATTTTGGTATTCAAGTTTTATTTGAAAGTTTGAAATTACTTAAAATTATGAAATATAAGTTGTTTTATAAGGATCGATACTAAATCTTTAAGATTGCCAAAAGATTTTTCCATAAATGTGATAAATGGCTTTAAATTATTTTATGTAGTTTTTTCCTTATATTTTAGTTGTATTTTTTTTTATAACACTAAGTATAATTTCTTCATGATAGATTTCTTTTTCATAGAGCTATGGCAATTTTAAATAAGAAAAAATAATAAGGTTCATGATAATTGAATATGTTAGGTTAAACATGAAGAATTTCCTTACAATTTATACTTTGTTGTTGCCATGTTAAAGTTACAATTTTTAGTTTGGAAATTTATAGCTTTATGGTATATATCTTAAGATGGTTGAGCTATGCTATCTTTGAATGAATTTAAGCATCTATAATGAATGTTTGAATTGTGATTTTGGTTTAGCAGTTAATGCATTCAAACTTAAGACATATACCTACTCAACTCAAGTTCTATCTTAGAGTAAGGAATCTATTATTTTAGGTAAGATAAGTTGAGTTATTTATGACTTAACTCAAATAAGGTTCTAGAAATTTATCTAACTTATGTTTTAAAGTAATATGAGTCAAGTATCTAACCACTTAACTCAAGTTACTTATTGGGAATTTCAAGCTTACACTTTGTATGCAACTCAACTCAAGTTGCATTCAAGTTGAAATGAATTTTTGCATGATTGATCTACATGAGTCATGTAACTCCTACTCAACTAAAGCTTCATCTCAACTTGAGCTTCATCCAAAATTTAGAAAATTTTTAGCTATGTTTTAAAGCTAAATTTGTTTGATCTTTATGCAAAATTAAATTGGTGGTTAGTCTATTTTAATTCCTTGAGGCCATCTTATAGACTTTATCTTTAAATGATGCCTTAAAAGCTTTGGCATATGACCCGCATAGTTGATGAGGGTTTGAACATTATATTGTGAGTTTGGGTTAATATCTTTACTTATTAAACTAATTATTTATCCTAAACCGAAACTTTCATGGTAAGAATCTTGAAATTAAAAGTTTTTATCAGAGATTTCAATTTTCTAAGTATATTTTTCCTACAACCATACTAGTATTAGAATGATCATGAAATTGAATGTAAATTATTTTTGAAGAATTTTACAATGCCATTACACAGGTTTTATTCAAGTTAAATTTAAAAGAAAATTTTGGTAGAATTTTTTATATATTTTAGTAGTTATCGGTAATATTGCATCTTATATTATTAATGAATACTATGATGCATTTGATGTGCTACAAAATGCTTGTAAATATTGATCAAAAAGGGATTTGTCAACTTTAGGTATGTGTTATCATTAACTATAATGACTAAATAAAAATTTTGACTAGAATAATTAGATGATGGAAGAAAAGTGTTTTTTTTACTAATATTTGATAGTTGAATCATATTTTAAGAAATTAAATGATTTATTGATTGATTGAAGTATTTTGACAGCATACATGTTATTTAGGATCGCTTGTCGAGCCATCATCGAGGTTAGATGGATTCCATCCTCAACTATGCTGATAATTTTTTTAAAAAAATAACTATGATTTTTAAATATATGATAATTGATTATAATAATAATATAATCATTATTATTTAAATTATCATAATTTTAATTCAATCCATCAATTTAAATTATAATATTTGATTAAGTCCCTCATTATTCAAGTCTCATTTAAGTGTGGAACGGTTTCATTATTGTTAATTGTTATAAATAACGGTTCAGATCCTTGATATTTTTTTCAATGAAGCATTAAAAAATGTGTTTTAATGATAGTTTAATTAAATTAACTCCTTGTAAAATTTATAAAAGTTTTGAATTAATTATATTTAAACATAATGTTATGAATGTTCAAGTGATACTTATTAATAACTATAAATAAGATATTTATTATGGATTTAAGTTATAAAATTATTAAATATTTTTATATTTAATGTGGTAAGGTGATAAATTATAGAATTATTAAATATTTTCTTGTGTAAATAAAGTAATAGTTAATGAATATCATAAGACACCAGTTAAAATAACCATTTAAAAATATACAAAGATAGATGCTAAAAGTATGTATTAAATATAAAAGTTAATGATAAAATACAGTTTTATTGGTAAAACATATTATATTAGTGGACCAAGAGGGTTATCATGAAGAAAATAAATAATGAAAAACAAAATAAAAAGGGCAACCCCACGCGCTATCCTCATGCTGACGTCGTTAAGAACGTAAAACAGGAAACCATTGACCGGTTTCCATGTCTTGGACTTTGCAATAATTACGTTCGTCTCCATTTCAAGAAATTATCTCTATATTTTATTTTCACAATTTCACAGAATTGACATTTTTATCCTTATAATGATTTTTTCTGTTGACGGTAGAAATTTTTCAGCTTCTTACGTTAATTTTATTTATATATTTTATAAAGCACGATAAATAGAATATTATAATATATTTTTTCTGTAATTTATGAACATATTTTTAGATATGTAACTCAATATAATTTTTATATTTTGTTGATAGTTGATGATTATTTATAATATGTATGATTGAAATTTGAGCTTACTTAATTATATATTTTTTATAATTAATTATATTAAGAGATAAATTGATTATTAGACAATATGATATGAATTTAAGTATGAATTATATATAAATAGGAATTTATTTTATGAATTAATATTAGAATAAATAAAATTAATTAATTATTATGAAAATGTGAAATTAATTAATTATAATA
This sequence comes from Dalechampia spathulata, assembly GCA_948192965.1. Lineage (NCBI taxonomy): Eukaryota > Viridiplantae > Streptophyta > Magnoliopsida > Malpighiales > Euphorbiaceae > Dalechampia > Dalechampia spathulata. The sequence continues at coordinate 12,618 of CANYBF011382427.1, read as the reverse complement.
GATTAATTAGATTATGAGAAAAACTATATAATTTTACCCACAATAACATAATTATCATTTCAATTTAAATTATTTATCATTTCTCGCTTAAATAAAATTCAATTTAGATATTCAACATTAGTAATCAGAAATCATTAATGATATCACAATTTAACTTCAATTATTAAATTTATTGAATGAATAAAATAATTTAATATAATTTTAATTTTTTATTTTAAAATTAAATTTTAATCTCTAGCTAATATAAAGCAATTGAAATTAATATTCAATACATTAATCCTCATGAAATCAACATCATAACAATAACTACAATTTATATATTTATACATATATATTTTATAACATACATTATCATAAATTTAATTTTAGAATCACAAATTAAATTTATTAAAATTTATTTGAGATATATCGATTTATGAATCCATATTAATTGTTTTTTTTATTTTCTTGATCTTTATTTATACAGATAAAATAAAGAAAGAAGGAAAATAAAAAGGTAAAATAAAAAAATATCTTTATTTTGAAAGAAGAGGGAAAATAAGGGAAAAAAAAGAAAGCAAAATTACTTTTCTAGGATTAACAAAATTTGAAACAAAGTGAATGTAAGTTTAATAGAATTTATAAAAGAGTTGTTGACAAAAAATAGAAAAATTGTAAAATATTTATAAAAATATAAAACTTAAATTCTTATAAAAATACAAAGATTTTTAAAATATTTATAAAAATATGAATTTTTAAAAAATAATTAAAATGTATACTTTTTTAAAAGATTTTTAGAAATGTGCTAGAATTATGATGCATGTACTACACATTAATATCAATTATTTTATTTATTATTCATGTTATTTTTTATAATTATTTTTAAATATTTTAATTCTAATAAAATATTATTATGATATATAGCATTTAAAATTCTATTGCAAACATTATTTTAATCTTAATAAAATTATATTGTAATACATAATTATATTTCTATTGTTATATATATCATTTAAAATTATATTATAAGACATAATTTTAACTATCATAAAATTATATTATTATACATATCACTCTTATATAAAAATTTATCTCTTTAAATTTTTATTATTATACATATCATTTAAAATCAATAAATCATGAAATTTTAATCAAAATATTTTATATTATTTATATTATTTAAAAATTTTGAAGTTATTTCAAAATAAATTATAAAATATTTTAATAATATATTGATAAAAAAATTTATCAATTAAAATTAATAAAAAAACTCACGTATTGGCTATTAAATTAATAAAAATAGGCATTACATTTTATCTTGATCAAAAATTATATTTTATCAATGTACCTTACTTAACTTTTATATTATAAGTATAAAAAAACTAAGTAAAACATTAATAATGTGAGATATTTTTACAACTTAAAAACCTCATATTTTTAAAAATAATTATAAATAATATTTTTGTATATAATTTTATTATAAAAATATCTTTAATAATTTAAAAATACAAATTAATAAATTAAATTTTAATTCATGAAATCATATACTCAAATTTAATAAATTAAAAGTCCTAAAATGTTAATGTTGATATTATATTATATGTATATTAATTTAAAAAATGTAAAGGTAATTTAAAATAAATTATAAAATATAATAATTTTATTAATTTTAATTGATAAAAAATAATTTTTTATCAATTAAAATTAATAAAAGACTTATATATTAGCATTTACTACACTTTGTTTTAATCAAATATTTATGTTTCATCATTCTATTTTACTTAACCTTTATTATATGAGTTTGAAAAAATTAACTCAAACTTTAATAATGTAGGATATTTTTGCAAACATTAAATAATAAAAATAATTAAGTATTCATATTTATTTTTCAATAGAATTCTTAGATAGAAATTAATTATTATAAAAATGAATATTTACAAATCAAACTATTAAATAATAAAAATGATTAGTATTTATATGTAATTTTGAATATAATCCTTAGATAATCATATTTTTAAAATTTAATTGATTAATAATCTTAAAATTTTAATTGAAATATTTTATATGGTTGATTCTTTATTATCCATTTATATTAATTTAAAAACTTTATAGTGAATTGTAAAATATAATAATTTTCATATTATTATTTTTGATAAAAATATAAATTTTTATTAACTAAAATTAATAAAAAAATTCACACTATCACACTTTCTCTAAATCAAAATCAAAAGTTTGAAAAAAAATATATTTTATCAACCTATTTCGCTAAACTTTTATAATAAAAATTTGAAAAAGTTAATTTAAATATTAATAATATGATATATTTTTACAATTATTAGATAATAAAAATAATTAGTATTTATGTTTAATTTTAAATAGAATCCTTACATAGAAATTAATTATCATAATAATTAGATAATAAAAATTAATTTTAACAAATCAAACTATTAAATAGTAAAATAATTAGTACTTATACTTAATTTTGAATGTAATTCTTATATAATCATATTTTCAAATTTAATTAATTAATAGTCTTAAAATTTGAATCAAAATATTGTATGTGATTAATTAATTATTATTTATTTATATTAATTTAAAAATTTTAAAAGTACTTCAAATAAATTATAAAATATAATTATTTTAATAATATTATTTTTGATGAAAAAATAATTCTTAATCAACTAAAATTAATAAAAAGTTGACACATTAACATATATTATGCTTTCTGTCAATCAAAAATCTTAGAAAAATATGTTTCATCAATCTAATGTGGCATATTTTATAACTACTATAAAATAAAAATAATTAGTACTTATATTTGATTTTGAGTAAAATTCTAAGATAAAAAATTATTTATTATAAAAATTAGATAATAAAAATTAATGTTAACAAATCAAATTATTAGACAATAAAAATAATTAGTATTTATATTTAATTTTGAATAAAATTCTTAAAAATAATCATATATTTAAATTTAATTGATTAATAATATTAAAATTTTAATTAAAATATTTTATGCATGTGATTCTTTATTTATATTAATTTAAAAATTTTAGATGTACTTAAAAATAAGTTGTATAATACAATAATTTTAATATTGTTATTTTTTGATGAAAAATATTTATCCATCGAAATTAATATATTTTTATCTACTAAAATTAATAAAAAATAACTTTAAATTTTATTTTAAACATGTTCCACTTATTTTTGTATATGTACAAGTAAAATGTATTCTAAAATTTTTATTATTTTAATGATATTAAAGCTTTGAATGAAATATTAAAAATTACACTATAAATTTTATTCACATAATAAGTACATATCTAATAAATAAATCTTTTTATATGGATAATTTTATTCTAATTTTAACATATATTGTAAGCAAAATTTAAAACTATACTATTACATAATAATGAAAATTATTTTTAATATATTAAACTATTAGATAATAAAAATGATTAATTTTTATATTTGATTTTAAATAGAATTCTTAGGTTGAAATTAGATAATAAAAAATTAATATTTATAATTGATTTCGAGTAAACTCTTAAATTAAAATTAGTCATAAATATAAATTAAATCTATTAAATAAAATAAATTTAGAAAAAAGGGTAAAATAGAAATTCCTCTTATTTCTTTAATACTTTTAATATATTATGATATACCTTAAATCAATTGTTAAAAGTATAAATTCTATAATTTAATTTAAAAATACAATTTTTTGTACTTTTAATCATAATAAACTTTGTGTATATCTTATTATTCAATTATGATAAAAAAAAAATAAAAACCATATACTAGTCTAATTAAAAAAACTCACTTCCTAGTGAAATTAAAGTTTTGTTTGATTTGAATCTTTTAAAATTAGATATTTTATAACATACAAATATATATATATATATATATATATATATATATATATATATGATAAAATATTTTATTTATTTTATAAAATTAAGAATAAAATGCATATATTTATGAATTATCATATAGTTCAATTATCTCATTTTTATAAGATTTGGATACTATTTCATAAATATTTTTGAGATTTAACATATAATTTAGATAGTATTTTAAAAATATTTTATTTTTGATATTTATGAAATTTAATATTTATAGATTTTATATATTATTTAATATTATTAAATTTATAATTATTTTAATTAAATAAAATATTTATTAAATATTTATATTTATTTAATATACATACTTTAAAAGTATACATATTTAATAAAATATCATATTCTAGAATATCATGAATGAGTCTTAAGGTATATGATTGAGATAATCATTTGATAAATTCTTTACATATTTTTCTATTAAATAACAAAATCTTTCAATTTCATGAAAATTGACAATTCTTTTATTTAAATTCTCCTCTTAAATTTAATTTATACAATTAATACAATACAAATAAATAGAATTTTAAAAGATTAAAAATCAATAAACTAAGTTTAATTTGAATTAATATATGTGATTTATAATAGTAAAGATGTGATTTAAGAATGCAATTTTTAGAAAAGCAAAACAAAACACAAAGTCGAAGGGGCTCAGAAGTCCACAACAAAAGTGGTGAACAGAAAAACGCATGGCAGACAAATAAAGAGAAAAGGTGGAGTTTGAGCTGTTTTCCACTTGCTCTTTTCATTCATTTGTTTTTCTTTTTATACATTAAAGATTTAGAAATTCCCAACGACTTTTCTAAGATTTGTAGGACTATATATCCCTCCTATTCTACCCCACTTATCATCCCATTTCCATCAACTTATATTTCCATCATAATCATAATCATAATAAATTCTTCTATAATATAATTTATTTATAATATAATTATAAATATTAATTATTTATATATAAATAATAATTAATATATATGATATTTAATAAAAAATAATATATATTATTATATTATTAATAATTTAATAATTTTACATGCCTTTCTTCTTTGCCCTCCAAATAAACTTATTTGCATTGTTGTGTTGAAGCCTATTCTATGATATTGGTGCGATCCATATCAAATTAACTTGTACCACTCTTTAGTTAGCAAATGCCTTAAGACTTGCAAGTGGCAACTCTTCTTTTAAGGAAATCATGCTTTAGTCTACAAACGCATTAACATTTTGGACGCATGCATTAGATAAGTAATACGCGATTTTGGAATTGCTCATTAACATGCAGCCCAAAAGATATCAGTGGGCATTTCTTTTTTCTTATTTTAAATATCATTCTAAATATTAATAAAAAATAAAAATATTATTTAAAATTTGTTAATCTTTTTATTTTAAAATATGAACCTTTCAATTTTTAAAAAAATTTCATATAAAAAAGGAATAACATTATTTAAAATCTAAAAAATTATATGAATAATTAATAAAATTAAAATTAAAAATAAAGGTAAGAAATTATGCAAATTTATCAAAATAATATATATTACAAATTAAAAAGTAACATTTAGAAATGAGACGGATGAAGTAGGGAAGTTTTCTGATCATACATTGAAAATGGATTTGTGGGTACATTTAATATCATGCACTACAAAATTTTTAATGATGGATCTTGACATTTATGTATGTGTGTGTATATATGACTTCCTAATTATTTCCTCGTTATTGTTAACTAACCATTTAAAAATTATGCAAAATAGATTGCTATTCCATAATTTATTTATTCAAATATTTTACTAAGATCTTAATTTCTAATTACTGCTACTATTGATTATTTATTATAATAATAATAATTATTATTATTATTATAGCAGCTAGTAGTGTACAAAATTGGAAAAGGAAAAATTGAATTATTTTTAAAAATAAGAAATAAAAATCAATGGAAGGAAAACAAAATTTGAAAAATGCGTAAATGAAAGTGAAAATTTGAATTAGAGAAAGTAAAAATTAATCTAATATTTTATATTATGATTTATTTGGATCATTTTTATTTTCTACTCATATGTATTTTTATTTGGTTTAGATGAATTGACTCTCTAACAAAAGGAAAGAAAAATTATCATCAATGAACGGTTGTTGCAATTTTATTTATTTTTATGATTAAAAAATTAATTGAGTATTGATTAATTAATATGAATCGGTTGTAGGCCATGACAAACTTAGATTATGTTTTTAAATGTAATTTTTCACAATAAAAAATATATGAATTTAGTATTTTATCATAATACTTTTAATAGTTTATTTGAAATAAAATGCAAAAATATAACATGATATTATATGAATACATAAAATATTGATATTATTTTTTAAATTTATAATAGAATAATTGTTTGATTTGGTATTTTTCAAATTTTTTATATAATTTTGAATTATAAAATTTTAAAATATACATTTATACATACATGCATAGCAAGGGCAATATTTTATATATAAAGCTAACTGTCAAGAATATTTTCTATACATACATACATATACACACACACACACATATATATATATATATAAACTTAGAAAATTTTGGTTGTTCCGATTTATAAAATTTTTAACATCTCATAATATAATTATATATTTTTAATTAATCTTTGTATTCTTCATATATTTTGTTAAATATTTAATTTTTGTTAACCACATTGTAAACACTTGTTTTTTTGCATCAATTAAGTGTTTGTTACTTAATGATGATTTGGTGAACTCCATGACATAATTTTCATCTATTTTGAAAGTTAAAGTTGGATTTCTTTTCTCAAATTAAGCATCAATAAGCTTCATTAGGATTAAACCCTAAAGTTTGAACTATTCCAAGGTAACAAGCTTGAAATTTTAGTTCTTCTAGTTAGATTGATTCTCTTCATTAGATTGGTTCCCCAATCAAACCTCTTGATGTCTTGTGGCTCATAAACCAAAATCTTTTGATTTAGACTCTAGTCTAAGGAGCTTTTGGACAAGGCTTAGCTTTAATGCTAAACCATCATATAGGCTATAGAGCTATCTTAAAACACAAGCAAAACATAGATTTTAGGCCAAGCTAAGCTTAACTTTAAGCCCACATCCATTATACTAAACCTAATAAATTTGAATTGAGTCAGTTGAACTAGACCATTGGTTTATGAATTAGATCCTAATTCATGAGTTGAATCTAAGTCATGAACTAGATTGGTTTGGTTTACCTTGATATGCTTCATCTTGATTAGTTTAAATCAATCTATTTTCTTTCTAATAGACCTTAAACTTGTTAATTTTTCATTCAAAAACAACCAAATAAATTCATGATAAGATGCATTTTAGGTATCATTTTTATTAATATTTGGCTTAGTCTTCGAGATAATATTACTAGAATTGGTTTATTTGTTGTGATTTTTGAATTTTGTAGGTTGATTGGCTAAAGGATAGAAGATAAAAAATGGCACAATTCTATATTTCAAGATTGTTTTATAATAATAAGATGTGAGGCAATAAGTTGGGAGCATAACAAGTTGGAAGTAGTATTTGGATCACATGAATGAAATTTGAATTTGGATATTATAGATTTCTTGGCTTTAACTATTTATTTTTGACTCTATAAGAGGAAGGTGTGTTTCTGTTGACTTTTCGATTTTGATGAATGCCAAAAATTGGTTAAGTTTAAGTTTAAGTTTAATTAATTTAAGTGATTTCTTACTTAAATATTTTTATTAATTTTTATAGGTTGAATTTAATATTTTCTATTAATAAACATGTTAAGAAAATCACGTCTTCTTGATCCACGTGATTTATTATTATTTTTCATTTGGTAATTATTTTTAATTACATTTATTTGTTCACTTGGTAATTATTATTAAGTGCATTTATTTGTTCACTTAGTAATTATCTTAATAAAATCACATTGACTTATTCTTTTGGTCATTACTTTTGTGAATCATGTGATTATTCAATCTTAATGGATAATGATTCTTATTTGATATTTATCTTAAATGATTTATTTGAATTGATAATTATTTTATGGTTTTATCTTTTAGAAAGATAAGATAATTATTTATCACTATATCGTTTTGAATTTGTTTCTAAAAAGGATTTTTTGTAAATTTTATATTTCAAAAATTAGATTGGAAGCAAGATTGGACTTACATGGAAAAAAAAAATTCAATAGCTACATTCATGGAGTTTCCAATAACTTATGGAAGAAGCTTTTGAGAAATATTCTTCTTTGGAAGCTTTATTTAAGGTAGCTTTCTTATTATTTTTTGTTAAGGAAATTTTAAAAATACTTATCTTATAAAGCTCAAATCAAAATACAATATTTCCTCTTATGATAAAATAATTTTTAGATATACTTTCATAGTCTAAAAATGTTATGTTTTCAAAAATCATATTTGGTAATAAATTTATCTATCATGTGAAATCATCTCACTGATTTAATGGAACAGAAAGCTATTTTCAGATTGATTTTGATTAACTTACATATTTATACCTATGTATTTTTGGAATATAATTATCATATTTTCAAGTATAAATACATGAGTTTTGAAGTTAAAAAACACAGACAATAAGAGAAAATGAAAATTATCTAATTTATAACATCTTTAAAGTGTTTTCAAAGAGAGATTCATTTGAATATTTTATTCTCAATCTTTTTATAGGATTTGTAAAGAGCATGAGAATTCTATTCTGAAATCATTTATGATTATTGTAAGAGGTTGTGAAGTTAGCCTTGTAAGAAAAGTTGAAGAGGTTACAAGTGAGCTTATTGAAAACTTGAGGTTTTGAGTTTAACATGCTAAAAACTCATTAAAGGTTGTCAAGTTGGCTTGCTGAAAATTTAAAGAGGTTGCTAGTTAGCCTTAAAATTATTATTGTAAAGGTTCTGAGTTAGCCTTGAAAACTTATTGTTGATTTTAGTTAAGCCTCAAACTTAGTTTTAAAAGAGTGGATGCAAGCATTAGGTTGAACCACTATATATTATGTGTCTATTATTCTTCTTTCTTCTTCTCATTTATTAGCCTACTATTTTTAACTACTTTATTTCTAAAAAGCTTTTTATAAAGGTTTTTCACCTCAGCTAATCTACTATTTTCAAAGGAGAGTTTTTAAAAATCAATCAAGTTATTTTCATAAATTTGATTCATTTTTGAATTAAGTTGGTTTTGATAAAATAGTTTTCTAAAGTTTATTTTAGTTTGTTAATTTCAAAAATAGTATGCTAGTTTTGAAAATAATTTACTAAAATAATTTAAAATTTTTAAAGTTTATTAATTCATCCCCTCTTGACCACTATTTTGGGACCCCTCTTGACCACTATTTTGGGATTAATATTTGGTATCAAAGCTTGTCTCTATTTTGTAGGTTTAATAGCCTATAAGAGATCTAATGGCAACTAATTTGAGTAGCAATGTAGTTTTTACTCAAAATATTGAAGGACATTCTATAACAAGACTTCCTTTATTCAATAGAACAAACTACTTATATTAGAAGATTAAAATGAAAAACTTTATTCAATCGATTGACATTGAATATTGGAAAAGTATCTTATTCGGTGCAACACTACCTATTGAATTGGATGAAAGCAATTATACTGATGCGGATTAGAAACTTATTCAGGCTAATTTTGAAGTTATGAATATTTTACATTATGCTCTTGATGTAAATGAATACAACTATGTTTCTGATTGTACTACCGAACAACAGATTTGGAAGAAACTTAAGGTTATATATAAAGGCATAAATCAAGTTAAGGAGTCAAATATTGATGTTTTATTGCATGACTATGAAATGTTTTCTATGCAGCCTGATGAGAATATTTTCTAGACAAGTACCAAACTTACAAATATAATAAACAAGCTTAAGAATCTTAGAAATAACATCTCTGAAGAAATGTAAGTGAAAAAGATCCTTCGATCATTGCCTAAGAAGTATAAATTAAAAGTGACTATTTTGTTCAAAGTAAAGGATTTGGATAAGTTCAGCTATGATGAACTTATTGGCTTGCTACTTGCATATGAAATTATCCTTGATAAGAAGAAGGAAAACAATGAAGATAGAAAGAAAAGTTTGTTGCACTAAAAGCTTTATCAAATGATGATGAAGATGATATTGACATGCTTGCATGAAGATTTAAAAAATATTTTAAGAAAGGTGATAAGTTTTCAAAAAGAAAAGGTAAAAAGAAGTTTTAGCCAAAAGAAGAGCAGCATGCTAAAAAGGAGCAACATGAAGTAGTTTTCTATGAATGTAATGAATCCAAACATATCAGGCCAAAGTGTCCATAATTAAAAAGAAAGACTCAAAGAAGAAAAAGGCTATGGTGGCTATATGGAGTGATAATGATGATTCAAGTTCAAAATTTGAATATGAAGAAGTAGTAAACATATGCTTTATGATGAAGAGTGATAATGAAAGCGAAAGTGAGAATGATCAACAAGAGGTAAATCATTCATTTCTATCTTATCATGAACTTGAAAAAGGTTTTGAAGAACTATTTTCTAAATTTTTAAAATTAGGTAAAAAGTGTTCAATTTTGAAAAAGAATTTCAGATATATTCAAGAAGAAAATTCTATTTTAAGGATTGATAAAGAAAAAGTGAAATATGAAATTAGCATACTAGTTTTGGATAATAACATTTTGAAAAAGGATTTTGTAAATCTAAATAATGAAAAAAAAATTTGAATTAAGATTGGAAGTTCTTAAAGGAAAACAAGTTTATCATGATTCATATGTTTTAAATTTAAGAGAAAGATAATATTTTCCAAAAAAAATATTTTCTTTTAATTCAAACATAAGGTGTTTTCATTGTAATTCTTATGGGTAATATTATTATATTTATAGTGTTAAGAAAGACGATTTGAAAGGTAAAAAGGTTTGGGTGCTGAGAGAACTCAAACTAATACTAACATGAAAGGATCCAATACATGTTAGGTACCTAAAAATATATAGCTAATTGCAGGTTTGCCTAACAAGCAAGGACGATAATGATAAATGGTACATGGATAATGCTTGTTCGAGGTATATGATTGGTGATAAAGGTAAGTTCACCAAAATAAAGATGAAAGCAAATGATAATGTAAGCTTTGGAGATAAAAGCAAAGCAAAGATTATTGAAAAAGGAGATGTTGGATCAACACCTTGCATTGAGGATGTCTCATTGGTTAAATGATTGAAATTCAACCTCCTAAGTACAAGTCAATTGTATGACAAAGGTAAAAGAGTTATTTTTGAATATACTCATTATGAAGTTCAAGATGTTAATGATAATAGCATGTTATTTATTGGTAAGTGACATGATAATATTTATTTAGTTAATTTGAATGATATTAATGAGAAGTGTTTAATATCATATCATCATGATAGTTGGTTATGACATCGTAGACTAGGTAATGCAAGCATGCATTTGATTTCAAAAATTTCAAAGAAAAATCTTGTTAATGGTTTGCTAAAATTAAAGTTTGAAAAAGATTATGTTTGTAGTGCATGTCAACTTGGTAAATAAATTAGAAATTCTTTCAAAAGTAAAAGCATGATTTTTACATCTAAACCTTTAAAACTTTTGTATTTTGATCTTTTTGGTCTCGTTTCACCTATTAGTCTCAATGGTAGATTATATGTTTTTAATTGTTGATATTATTCAAGGTTTACATAGACCCTCTTTCGAGCTCATAAGAATGAGATATTTAACAAGTTTGTTCACTTTTGCAAAAGAGTTCAAAATCAACAAGGCCATAAAATTATCTCTGTAAGGAGTGACTATGGAAAGGAATTTGAGAATAAATTGTTTGAGGATTATTGCAATGAACATGAGATTGCTCATAACTTTTTAGCTCCAAGGACTCTACAACAAAATAGAGTAGTTGAAAGGAAGAATCAGACTTTATAAGAAACGATAATAGCTATGCTTAGCGAAAGTAGCTTGTCAAAATACTTTTGGGCTAAAGTAATCAATACATCGTGCTACATTCTCAATCATGCTCTAGTAAGATCTATTTTGAAAAAGATACCATATAAATTGATGAAAGGTAGAAAATCCAACGTAAGTTATTTTAATGCATTTAATTGTAAATATTTTATGTGAATAATGGTAAAAATTAGCTTGCTAAATTTGATGTTAAATCAAATGAAGCAATATTTTTTAATTATTCTAATCAAAGTAAAGTGTATAGAGTGTTTAATAAATATACTATGACTGCTAAGGAATTTATAATGTAGTTTTTGATGAGGCTAATTAGACTCTACCTACTAGAGATTCTATTGATGATGATGTTGCAAGAAATAATATTAACGTGTAGGAAAATCAGTCTGCTAATTTAGTAGAAGAATAAAATCAGTCAGCTCATTTTTCTGATGAACAACAAAATATAAAACAAATGATTAAAGAACATAATCTTCCTAAGGCATGGAAATAGCATAAGAATCATACAAAGGAAAACAGATTAACTAATCCAACCGAGAAGATGATGACAAGAACTTAAATAAGAAATCTTGTTGGGAATGTGTCGCACCCTAATTTTGGATCGGTCGGATTGATTGGGATGAGTCGAGCCTATCTCTTTGTTGTTTTGCCCTCATGGGCATCTTGATTCATTCCAGTGCAGTTCAGAGTTCAATTTAGGGTTGCATTTAGGTCTTTTTGGTTATGTTTGAGTCTCATACCCGTTCGGGTATCCTTGGTTGTGTTAGGGTATGACTCTTACCCGTTCGGGTAAGTTTGATCTTACCCGTTTGGGTATG
>CANYBF011382202.1:0-10198 GCA_948192965.1 Dalechampia spathulata | reverse complement strand
AAATATCATACTATCACTAATTATCGTAATTCATACTAGCACTTCATCCTAACGCAATGATTTAGGCATGATAATTCATCAACCTAAATATCCATACATTCCACAATTCAACATTAAATTAATATCAGATAACATCAATCGTTATTCATCCAAAATCCACAGATTATGCAATGTAAATTGTAAAACGTCCAAGCCATGTGTGTGTAGGCGTGACAAACACAAACACTTTGAGCATAGTCAATTAATCAAATTAAGTCTTTTTAACATCAAAAACATCAATTAGTCACCTTTCAGGGGTCATTTCAATGGTTTTCGTCAAAATTTTCAATTTCATCATTTAAGCTATAAACTTTGATCTTATCATATGCTTATCATCATAATGATAATTTCACATCATTTTCACTTCAATAGCATATAAAACATAACATTTCAAGAAATTTTATGAATGCAACGTGTGTGCTCATTTTAGGATATGACATACTAGTTTTAGTTTAATATTTACACATATTCATTTAACAACTATGGATGGAGATAATATATTAACCATATGAAACAAAGTTATAATATAACTTTGATACCCTAATTGTCTCAAAACCTTATATGTTTTATAATTACAATTTACCACTGCTTTATGCAAGACATGCATATAATTCAAGATGTACATACACTTTAAGCAATTGTAACCGTATATTATTCAAGACTACCTAAAATTCAAAGCTTTAACTAGTTCTTTCAGTTCTATAGCATTACAATTCAATTATGTTTTCAATGTTGCAAATGGAAGGTGCCAAGTAGTTTATTCAATTAGCTATATTCCAGAGCTCGCATCATTCAATATCACTAAGGTTAACATTAATTTTAATTAATGCATTGGCAGTCTCAGAGTCTTACAATTATGTATTAATGCCTCTAATTTACGTCATCAAGTTTACACAAAATTAAAGCTCATAAACGAGCTTACAATTAAGTCCAATGAGGTTCTCTGGAGGATTTTATTTTCATGGGAAATCTATTCAAAGGTTTCTAGTAGACATAGCTCTACTCATTCAATGACCATTTACCCTATTTTATTATTATATCTATATAGGATATTTTTTAAGATTCATAAAGATTATGTGCATTACTCTTTGCTGTTCAGTAAGTTGTTTTAAAATCAATTTTTTTTCCAAGTGATCAACTTATTAGCATCAACTCTAAATACATTACATTAGTCAAGGGATAAAGATAGAGAAGAGCCAAGTTCATTTGATAATGCTGACCCGTTCAGTTAAAGCATGTTTATGTTCATTGGGCTTGGATAATTGTTACTTTAAACAATAATTATTTAAATCTAAAGTAAAAGAAGCTGGCTAAAATCTAGCTACACCAATGTTAGTGCCATAACACAAACTCCATACATTAGAATTTAATTACACGCTCAACGTCATCATCTTGAAATAGATCATTTTCAAGATTTGCTTGATACCTTTATTTCTCTCTCTAGCTTAATTTAATCTTTTTAATCCATTATTCAGCAAGATTAATGCATTAACATTATGTGTACAAACCAATAGTCATATAATCCATTTACCATACACAATCACATGTGTATAAGTTTAACCAATTCTCATCAAGTTTATATATATCACTAACTAAGTGTTCAACTATAGGCAAATACATATTACAAATCATATACACATATAATTAATTCCATTGAAACCTAAAACTCATTCATGCAGACGGCCCTACTTACAAAATAAGGGATTCAACTCACCTTCCTTAATAGAAGTAGTTATACATAGGATGGAGGCTGATTTAGGTTCTTAGGAATAAATCTTTCTATACATCTCCTTCTCTCACAAGGCTTCCTCCTTATTTTCTTCTTTTATTTCTTATCGGTTTCAGGTGGTGCAACTTTGGATGATTAAGCAAACTTTTCTCAATTCATTGTCTAGTTATGACCTGTTACACTTATTCTAAAAGATATGGGTCACCGCCTCAGTATACTTACAATTGTGGTAATTGCCCCTCTAAACATAGTTTATTAGTAATATATACAAATGTTAACATACTTAATTAATATTTATTATTATAACTTCATTACTTTGGTTCGAATCACTTATATATGTAATCCATAAATCTCTCAATATAATTATCATCTAATTTCCTAATTAAATTTTATAGCAACTTAAATATTCATATCTTATACTTTTATTAAATTATTCACCTCATTTAATTAGTTATTCAGTTACTCTAAAAATGAAAGTCTTAATATGGAAACTTACAACATTAATTAACATAATTATACCTAAGTATAATTAAATGGTAGGTATAATTTGACACTCACTTATATACTATTCATAAATAATTTCAACTGATTTCCTATTTTAATTATTCACTCACCATTTTCCTTTTACCATAAATTTATCAAATAATATTGATTTTTAATAGTTACTAATAACCATTCTTATATTAATTATAACTACATTTTATGACAAAACCAACAATCTAAGTATCTACATATATTTAAATAAAATAATTAAAACATTAACTATATTTCTATTTAACACTAATAACATAATTTATTTATAAGTATAATAATAAAATAATTTAAATGTTAGATTATTAGTCTTATTCAATTTAATCACTACTTACACTAATAATTTAATTGTCAAAATAAAAAATATGGCTAGACATTATTATAATCGTAATTAAAATGGTGATGGTTAGTGTGTGGATTTGATAGCTTTTAAATTTAAATAAAATTAAATTTAAATTATGTTGACTTTTCTATTATGATGATTACCAAATTGATCTTAAGTTTGTACTTAATTAATTTAAGTGGATTTTTACTTATTTGGTTTTATTAATGTTAATATTTTAGAGATAATATTTATTATCCTTTTGTATGTTTAATAATTACATTGATTTTGATATTTCACGTGACCCTTTTTAGATGGATAATTGATATATTTGATAAATATTTTGATTAAAAATCTTAAATGGATAAATTATGTATTAGGTAATTATTTTACTTGATATTTTTGATAATTATCTGAAGGATTTTATTATGATTATTTCATATTTTAGTAAGATGATTATCATATATTTTAAAATATTTTCTAATTTTATATATTTTCAAATATTTTTATTATAGATTCAATATAATTGATTTTTCAAAAATCAAATATATTAAGATATCTAAATTGAAGGAAATATTTCATCTTAATAATGGAAATCAAATCTATTAGCTATTTTCACGGAATAATTCAATGGATTTACGAAACATATTATGAGGATTTTTGGGAGATTTTTTTAAGGCATTCTTAGAATTTTTGTTAAGAAAATTTTGAGAATATATACTTTGTGAAATTCAAATAAAAAATCTTTCAAAATATAAAATTTCCTCTTTTGATAAAATGAGTTTTGGATATCATTTCCATATTCTAAAAATAGTGAGTTTTCAAAAATCAATTTTGATAATAAAACTATTTGTTATGTAAATTAGCTTGCTAATTTAATGTAACAAAAAACTATTTTAAGATTGATTTTGATTAACTTACATGTTTATACTTTATGTATTTTTAAAATATAAGTGTCATATTTTCAAGTATAAATATATAAGTTTTTAAAGTTGGAAAACACAAATAAGAGATTTTGAATAAAGTATTAAATTCATATATATCCAAAGTGTTTTTCTAAGAGCTTTATTTGAATATCTATTCTCAATTTTTCAATATATTTTGTAAATGTTGTGAGGAATTCTATTCTTAAACCATTTAGTTATTATAAAAGGTATTCAAGTAAGCCTTACTGTAAAACTTAAAGATGTTATAAGTGAGCCTATGAAAACTTGAGGTTGCTAAGTTAGCTTGCTAAAACTTGAAGAGGTTACAAATTAGCCTACTGAAAACTTTTGTTTGTAAAGTTTGTAAACTTTTGTTTGTAAAGAATGGATGTAGGCATTTAGGCCAAACTACTATACATCATATATCCATTACTTTCTTCTCTTCTCTTTTTATATTTAGCCTACTATTTCTTTAATTATTTTACTTTGAAAGGCTTTTACAAAAAGGATTTCACTTAAATTTAGTATTAATACTTGTCTCTATTTTACAAGTTCAACAACATTAGAGGGATCTAAATGGAAACTGATTTAAATTATTTTAAATTTTTCAATTTTATCAATTCATGCCCTCTTGACCACTGCCTTTGGAACTAACATTACAAGCTCAATAGCCTTAGAGGGATCTAAATGGAAACTAGTTTGAGTAGTAATATGGTTCTTGCTCCAAATATCAAAGGACATTCAACAATAAGACCTTCTTTGTTCAATGAAACAAACTACTTCTATTGGAAGTCTAGAATGAGAAAATTTATCCAATCAATTGAGATTTAATATTAAGGACAAAATATATTGATATTTACTATCATTTCATTAGGAATCATATTCAAGGAGGAAGTATTAAAGTAATTTTTGTACCTACTGAAAAATAGCTTGTTGATATCTTAACGAAATTGCTAAGTGAGGATCAATTTGTATCATTAATAAGATAACTTGGTATGTGCATTTTTAATTTATGATTTGAAGGTATAATATGTTTGAAGTATTATATTTCACTTTTTGATAATATATATACATTTATGATTAAATTATGTATGATTTTAGCATGCTATATATATTTTAGCATTCTAATTTTTAGTCATGCATATATATTTACATATAATTTATTTATGCTTAATATATATATATATATATATATATATATATATATATATTAATAATCTTTAATTTTAAAATAAATTTTAAATATTCTTGCTTTTGGTAAAAATATGACATATCTTTGATTATTTTTTATTATTTCATAAAATTGAGGATTTCTAAATTTTTAGACTAATCCTTTTATTTTTTTGATTTTTGAGATATTTATTCCTTTTTGGAGACTCTTTTATTTTCCTATATCATAGCTATAAAATTCTCGTTATTTCCATAAGCCTTACCATTTAAAAACTCCATGTCTCTCTTCTCTTTCTTTTAAAGCCCTAAAATCCTTAATTAATTCCTCTCTTTCTCTCGATTCCTTATGGCCAAGACAAAGATTAATAAACCTTCACCTTCTCTAATTTGCAAAACGAGAAACATCAATTATCTTTTCATCTTAAAAGTTTATTCCATCTAAGATTATTAATTGGCTGAATTCTTCAATTATTTTTGGAGTATTAAAAGCTTATTCAAGAATCAACAATGGGATTCCTTCTTTCATATAGATGAATTGGTGTATGAGAATTCAGTGAGATAATTCTATAGGTCTCTCAATGTTATAATGGAGAGTGAATTTTATAAGTTTTAGGTTAAAGGAAAGAGTTTGACGATAACTAATCAAGAACTTGGGCAAATACTCAACATTCTTAATGAAGGTATTAAAATCAGCCGTAGAAAAGACTTAAAAGAGATTGATGGTTATGATGAGTTAGAAGCAATGAAGCTAATTTTAGGAAACCAGAATATCTCAATCAAAGAATAAATAAGAGCTAATGCTCTTTGAGAAACTTTCTACGTTTTGCATAAAATCATTTCACATGTACTTCTACCCAAGTCTAGGAGTTTCATGTCACACCCAAATCGAGTGTAACATGCTCCCGTAGAATAACTAATAATCTCTTAAGCAAGGAAATTATTAATTATCCTACAGAGGATCTATACATTTTTTTTGCATTTTAATTCATTTAACTATATCTCATAATGTGTACCTGTAATCTGGTAACATCTGTAAACATGGGTAATTTTGATACATAATAGAATGCATCCATTATATCCTATGAATATACCATATATTCGTCATTCATAACCATACACTCATCTATCATATGAAATTTGTGTAATTAATTTTACATAATGAAGTGGTATTGATATTACATACAAAAAATGTTCATAAATAACATAATAACATCAAATCATGAAGAACAGTCATTAAACAATATAATCGTATGATATCATGTCACTTTGCATTGTTCTTTAACTATTTTAAGCAATGCATATAGCATACTATGTATAGATATAAATAAATACCATAAATAATCCATTGTAACTTTTTTTGGATTAAAAACTATATTTAGACATCATTGCTTTATATACTTTTCTATATAAGCACAACTGTAGCGTATTCATGATTTCATTAACTATATGTCCATCATATATAAATGACAATGTATGTCTGTGAGAATGCAATCATGCTTTTCATTCTCCCTCTGATTTTCCTATAACATTTCATATCATTTCTATATGATTGTGCATAATCCATACTAGATCTATTTCTCCGTGTACTGGTACTATACAATACTCTAGGTCCTATAGGAACATAATATTTCTCTATGGTTCCATGATAAGAACATATACTATATGATACCATCAAGGGAATTGATAATAACTTTATGACCTAATACGTTGTCATTGAAAGTTGCTCTGTATATCACTTTCCTTTTCCACCATATATCCTTTGTATGATATGCTATGAATATGCCTTTATGTATGAATGATTCATGATATAATGCATAATTGATGCTCTAATGATCATATGCAAAGATGATCATATGATACCATTCATAGTATAATCTCATTAAGTTTATTTCATAAGCGTATAGGTGAGAAGGCATCATTTCAAGACTCTATATGAAGTCATTAAGTGAATAACACAAAACTGCTACTGCTTTGCCCTTATCGATAGCTAAAGGAAAAGTTTGAGTCTCATCGGCTAAACTTGTAGCATTTCTAGTTTATATTCACTTGGTAAAGTTATTCACATATTATACTTAATTTATCACCTTAAGAATTCATATCCATTCATAACATGTAATCATAATTCAACTTTGATTCATATTGAGCATATAAGCACAATATCATCTTATAACACTTTATAATTTACAAGTAAGGGTCATGCATGCCTTTTAGCCAACTTAGTTCTTTAAATCATAACATCATTCATTAAGTGTATTTATACATCATTGACCTTCATTTGAATATATGGTAGGCTAATGTCCATATTCATACTATTACACATCTTTGCATTCAAGTACAAGTGCATATATAAGTCATACACATGCATATTGGTATGTAAATCAAGTATTTAGAACATGTAAGCATAATCATGTGTAAACATATAGCATTAACATCATTTCATACTTTCAAGTGTATATTCTTGTAGAAAATGGAGAGTTATAAGGTCTAGGTGTATGTAGCATTAAGTTTGGAAGCTTAAGATGCCCATTCATTAAGGTATAGAGTCATGTTATTCAAGTTACTATTCATTTAGTCATATGCACTATTCATTTGGTCATTTTTACTATTCATATGGTCATTTTCATGTTATGTTTCATTTTCTTCTTTACTTGATATGCATATGCCACTAAGTACCCTTAATGACCATCTTATGAACATGAATGACACTTAATTTTAGTCTATCATTTCATGCACATCTCAAGGTATTAAACCATGTAAATAAAGTACCAAAACTTATACATTTATGGCATACAACATAATCTTGTCAAAACTAGAAAGTGAAAGTACCATTTTTACACATACTTGGACTAAATGAATTTTTAAGTAATCTTCTTGGCCTTTAGCATAAACATGCTATATACCATCACAAACTAGACTCATCAACGTTTAATTCAAGCTATAGGATGCAATTTATTTCATTCATTTTGGCCTCCAAAATGAAAAGGCTGCATATCATGAAGAAGTTACCAAAATGCCTTATTTTGCATACTCTAAGGCATATTTGCATGAAACTTGCAAGCAACATGCATAACTTCACTTTATTAATTTGTACAATTCTTTCCCCTATCATAACTTAGTCATATAGTCACTTTTAATGCATAAATATGTTGTCCTAAGTCCTATCTACAAGCCGCATAGCTAGATTTACAATTATACATTCACATCTCCCATAATGCATAAAGTTACATAATTTGCACAATAAGGTTCACAAGCTGCCTTATGAGTTTCCTCATGCATACCTTAACCATTTTGACCTCTAATTCACATTAACATCAAGCCATACTAAATGAAAACATACATATCCATGTTACATATAAACTTAAGTCTAATTAGCCAATATACAACACATATACCTACACTTTAAGTTAAAATGCATACAACATAATCAAGTAACATGCTTGCTACCTTCTTAACAACCATTTTGACATGTTCATGCTATAACTCACTTTTGTATGCAAAAAAACCTCATTTTCATCATCTAAACACATAAATTAATCATGTTTATACAAGAATTCAAGGGCTACATAATTCTATTCCATGAAACCATGAAAAGCTGAAAACTCCTAAATTGGATAGCAAGTAGGGATTCAAGTTATCATCACTTTCAATCATCTTTCCATTAACCTTTAAGCATACTAAACCTTCTAAACACCTTTAAAAATCATTCACACACTTTAATCAACAACTAAAGTAACAAATTAAAGTGATATTAGTTAAGGATTAACATAAATTTCACATACCATAGTAGAAACTCATTCGGTTACACATAACACCAATTTTAGCAACTTAACTTTCTTATCTTTCATCACTCCATCTAATTATTCCATTACATACAATCATTAGAACCCTTCGTAAATTCACTTCTTTATTAAAGATGTAAGAAAGCATAAAAGAAGGAGGAGTTACACATAGAGTGCATAGAACATAAAAGAAGCATGAAAACCAAATTCCTTACATGATCTTACCTTGAAATCTTATTTTTCTTAAGTTAGAAAGCAAAAAGAAGGAGAAGAGAAAGAAACCAAATTTTGGAATGGAGAAGGGAAGGGAAAGCTAACTTATGTTCCTACTTAAGATAACATAAGACTCAATTTTTGACTTTGCTAAATAAAGACCAATTATATGAAGACATCTTGTGAGCTTAGGTTACTTAACCAATTTATTTCCTCTTCTTTTTATACTCATTTTTACATCATGATTACATAAGGATTGCACTTACCATTCAATATAGTAGTATGGATATAAGTCATACATAAAATGGTTCCCAACAAGAACCTTAACTTTCCATGGAATTCCTTTTATGTCCTAGCTTACAATTTAACATACCATGATTTTTAACTTCACTTTAACTTATATTCATACATTTTAAACTAAACTTTATCATACAATAACATGTTAAACATGCCAATGCATCACCTTTCATACATAAATTCCATCATAGATATTTATTCAAAGCATTCAATCAAAGCATACTGCATTTGTATCTTTAGTGCATATTCACTTCTATAATCATCTTTTCACTTTCTTTTCATTCATTTCTTTATCAATCGCATATCATATGGAATTCTTTTATCTATAAGGCACTTCATATCACATTCATCATGTCAAATTCATGCATCATATCTCATTCATGCATTTCATGCACTAATCAATCATTCACTATAATGTATGCATAAAATGCATGCACATAGGGATGCTAAGTTCATGGATGTGACATTTCACATATGTTAGTGATATGAAAATTTATGTTATATAGCATATAGTGAGCAAAAAGTCTTTCAATTTATGCCACTTATATCTTAGATGGGGAATGTTATTAAGATAAGAGGATTGCCATATGGAATGCTTTTAATTGTTTTATTTTGGCATTTTTCGATCAGTTTTGAAGGGGAGACCTTTAATAACCTATCAAAAGGAGATATACTAAATCTTTAATTTGTCAGAAAACCAAAGAAGTAGGAAGAAAAAGAATAATCAACTAATTTTCTCAAAGTTTTTCAAATAGATGATAACATTGTACAAAGCATAATGTGTTTGGTGAAGAGTATGAGCATCTGCCAGAGATTTTCATTACTTTGAAGAAATCTCCTAAGCTATGTGTCGCACCCTAAATTTGAGCCTCTTGGATTGATTGGGATGAGCCGGACTATTTCTTCATTGCTTTGCCTTTGCGGGCATTCCCGGTTCATTCAGGTGCAGTTCAGGGGTTGTTTAGGTGGCTTAGGGTATGTTTTGGGCATCATACCCATTCGGGTATCCTCTTTCATTGCTTAGGGTATGTCTTTTACCCTTTCGTGGATGTTTGAGGTTTGCCCGAACGGGTAAGTGCCTTACCCGTTTGATTCTTAAGTCATACCCGTTCGGGTATGTTCTTGAGGTCAGATATAATTTGAAAGTTAGTTATTTTGGCGGGGAGGGAACTTATGCTAGGGTTTTGATTTT
>CANYBF011382106.1:0-11496 GCA_948192965.1 Dalechampia spathulata | reverse complement strand
AGGTGGTGATGTGTAAATATAAGAACTCTATTGTATGAATTGAATCCTATATATATATAATTGAGTTATTTGCCATACTAATTTGCATGATTGAATGAATGTTTATCCAAGGTATGATGTGTTTCTTAGATGAATGCCACTGCAATTGTCTTATCACCACTAAATACAGGGATGTGTACCCATATGAACTGTAATAAGATATAGAGATGATGTATCCCTTATAGTGTGAGTAGCGATTTTCTTCAAGGGAGATTGACACTCATGCTACGGGAGCATATTACTCCAGGTATAGGCTGGGTATGACATGTTTTAGTGGTATTAGAGTCTGGTTTGCTCACAGAGTTATGGTTTGCTCGTAGAGCTATAGTTCAGCTTGCCGTGTACTTTGTCTGTCAGTTAGGACTACTGCCTATGATTAGTAAGCTACACATGGGGAGTTGCCAGTCCTTACCACTGTTGACCGTTATGATTTATGTTTATGTTCCTATGTCTCAGATTAAATGCCATAACAAACTGAGTTGTTATTATAAATGAAGAAGGATGGGGTAACTTTAATTCCCAAGAGAGTACATCAGATACAGGGTACAGAGATGAGAGACAGTCGAGACAAGAGGAACAGGGGGGAACCAGTGAGAGGGTACCTCGAGTATAGAGGGTTGATGCCTCAATAGTTGATCTGATGGTAGCTCAGTTTGCCTAATTTCTTCGGTATCTATAGACATAGGGTCAGATGATACTTGCAGCTCTAGCCCTACCCCTACCAAAACCCAGAGACGAATACAAGATGGATTTTAAAACGCTGAGATCTTATGGGGCTACGAGCTTTGCTGGGACTATATAGCAGAGATGTAGTTAGAGAGAACATAGAGAGTTTTACGGTAATTGAAGTGCCCCAAGACAGATTAATTTGAGTATACTATCTCCCTATTACAGGATGACGCGTATGAATGGTGGAAGACCATTCCACAGAGTATGGTAGATCCTCTGGTGCTCACATGGGATGATTTCTAGAGGGAGTTTCATCAAAAATACGCGCTTACAGCATATAAAGATTAGAAGCTACATGAGTTCCTTAACTTGAGACAGGGGAATATGTCGGTTGTAGAATATGAGAGAGAGTTCACACGGTTAGATTTCTATGCAACCAACATTCTGACTTCTGGATGGGAGAGATGTAAGAGGTTCCAACAGGGTTTGAATCTTTGGATTCAGACATTAATTTAAGGCTTTAATTATGAAGATTTCTCCACTTTTGATGGCTAATGCATTGAATTAGGAATGAATTATGTAAGAGGAAAATGCTAGACTAGAATCCTTGAGGAGACCGTTCCGAGGGCCGAGTTCTTCATTAGGATTCCCAAAGAGGGGGAAATACATAGCTTCGTTCCCTTCTCGATCAATTGAGGTTAGACCTGCACCACCTCAATGAGCATAGAATGGGAGACCCACATTCTCCAGTGGTAGTATGGGTTTCAGATTGAATGTATGTCGTACTTGTGGCAGAAACACATCATGGAGCTTATCGAATGAGGGATGGATTGTGTTACTGATGCAGCAATGTCAGACATTATGCTAAGGAGTGTTCTACACATGATGATACACCAGTTCATACTATTTTTGAAGGTGTCTCCTACCAACCGAACCCGATTTTGAGGTCTAGTTTAAGAGGTCCTCAGAGTTTTGAGAGAGGTAGAGGAAGGGGTAAAGGCTATAACGGAGGAGGCCGTGGTACCAGCCAAGAATCGATGAATCAAGCGGATGGCATTCCTGCCAGGGTGTATAATTTGGTGCAATAAGATAAGCAACGTGCCTCTGATGTGGTGATCGGTAATATTTTTATCTCTAATCATGAAGCGTTGGTTTTATTTGACCCGAGTTCCTCACATTCTTATATTAACACAAGATTTTCTTGATTACTTGATATGCAATGTGATAGGTAAGGCTATGAAATAGTGGTGTCGAGTCCTTTAGGAATGGATGTGGTAGTTGATAGAGTATATAGATAGTGTCCTCTAGTTATACATGATGTGTGTTTTATGTTGGATTTGGTAGAAATGTCATTCTGCGAGTATGATTTTATTCTAGGTATGGAATTATTGGTGAAGTACAGGGCAGTGATGGATTATCATCAGAAGACATTGATTCTTCAGCATCCAGAATAGGGTACAATAATGATATGAGGTGATGTGCCGTCAGTAACCGCAAGGTTGATTTTAGCTGTGATAGCATAAAAATTGATGCTACAAGGATGTAAGGCAATATTAGCACATGTGACAGATGTGAGACAGAAATATATACAGTTGTCAGATATTCCAATGGTCTGTGACTTCCTAGAAGTATTTCCTGAAGAATTGCCAGAGTTACCACCAGAACGGGAAGTGGAGTTTGAGATAGAGGTGCTATCGGGTACTGAGCCAATCTCAATCATCTTGTATCGTATAGCACCATTAGAATTGAAGGAACTAAAGATACAGTTGCAAGAATTGTTAGATGAGGGTTTCAATAGATTGAGTGTTTCACCATGGGGTGCACCTATCTTGTTTGTCAAGAAGAAAGATGGGACGATGCGGATGTGTACTGACTACAGGTAGTTAAATAAGGTAACGATAAAGAATAGATATCCCTTGCCACATATTGATGACTTGTTCGATTAGTTGAAAATACTGCTATGTTCTCCAAGATTGACTTAAGATCGGGGTATCATTAGCTTCGGGTTAAAGAAGGTAGCATAGCAAAAACAGCTTTCCAGACTTGCTATGGGCATTACGAGTTCTTAATGATGCCATTTGGGTTAACGAACGCACCTGTAACATTCATGGTAGTGATGAATACAGTTTTTACGAACTACCTAGATCAATTTGTTGTAGTATTTATTGATGACATTCTGGTATATTCGAAGACACAGGAAGAGCATGATACGCATCTAAGAATGATATTACAACGACTGCAGGAGAAACGATTGTATGGTAAACTATCTAAGTGTGCCTTTTGGCTAGAATAAGTGGCATTTTTAGGCTATGTTATATCAGTGGACGGGATTAGAGTGGATCCGAGTAAGATAGAAGCCATACTTCATTGGCCAACACTGCAGAATGTCAATGAGATCCGTAGTTTCCTGGGGTTAGTCAGATATTATAGATGATTTGTAAAGGGCTTCTCTATGATTGCTTTACCATTGATGACTCTTCTACAGAAGGATGTTCCTTTCCTTTAGACGGATGAATGCCAATAGGGTTTTGACCGGTTGAAGGAATGCTTGACTCAAGCTCCGATTTTGACTGTACCTACGCCAGAGAAAGAATTTGTAATCTATAGTGATTCTTTGCTTAACCGCTTAGGGTGTGTTCTGATGCAGGATCAAATAGCGATTACTTATGCTTCAAGACAGTTGAAACCACATGAGAAGAACTACTTAACACATGACTTGGAATTGGAAGCTATTGTATTTGCACTGAAGATTTGGTGACACTATCTATACAGGGAATTGTGTTATATGTACATAGATCACAAGAGTCTGTAGTATCTACATACACAGAAGGAATTGAACTTAAGGCAACAACGCTAGATTAAGCTGATTACAGATTATGATTGAGTGATAGACTATCATCCGGGTAAGGCTAATTCAGTAGCAGATGCATTGAGTCACAAGATGTTAGCTGGGTTGAAACAGTCACCTTTGATACTGGTATTAGAAATATGATAGTTACATGCTTCATTGACAGTACAACTTAATTGTATTCTGGCACAGTTGGAGTTGCAAGTGAAACCTGCATTGACGGACCAGATTCAAAAAAGTACAATAGATGACGGGGAATATCAGAAACGATTACAAAAAGTTCAGATAGATCAAATTGCACTTTTTACTTTAGATGATGATGGTAATCTGCGATATGGAGGATGATTATATATTCCTGTAAACCATGAGCTGAAGAGACAAATATTGGAGGAAGCTCATAGTTCTACATATGCATACCATCCCGGGAGTACAAAGATGTACCAAGATTTGAAACAGTACTATCGTTGGAGTGGTATGAAGACCGACATAGCAGATTATGTGGCTAAATGTTTGGTATGTTAATGAATTAAAGTAGAGCATCAGGTACCAGTAGGATTACTCAGTCCATTACCGATTCAAGAATGGAAATGGGATCATATCACAATGGATTTCATCACATGATTGCCATTGACCCAAGCTAAGCATGATGCAGTATGGGTAATAGTGGATAGATTGATAAAGATAGCTCACTTTTTACAGATACATATGGACTACAATTTAGAAAGGTTGGCAAATTTGCATGTGGATGAGATTATACGGTTACATGAGATTCCATCCTTGATTGTATCAGATAGAGACCTTAGATTTATGTCACAATTTTAGGGTACATTTCAATAAGCTTTAGGTACTCGAGTTCAGTTTAGTACTGCTTTTCACCCTCAGACCGACGAACAATCAGAAAGAGTGATACTGATTTTAGAGGATATGTTATACGCTTGTGTATTGAAATGGGAAGGTAGCTGGGATCGTTGTTTACCATTGATTGAGTTTGCTTACAATAATAGTTATCATACCAGTATACAGATGGCTCCGTATAAAGCATTGTATGGTCGACAATGTCGGACACCAATACACTGGGATGAGGTCGATGAACGAAGGTTGATTGGTCTTGAGTTAGTGCAACAGGTCGAGGAATAAGTTTAATTGATAAAAAGCAGATTGAAAGTCGCTTCCGAAAAATACAAATCATATGTGGATCTGAAGAGGCAATACATAGAGTATAGTGTCAGAGATAAAGTGTTTTTGAATGTCAGAAGGGTAAATTGAGTCCCCGCTTTATTAGGCCTTATGAAGTTTTAGAATGGGTAGGACTGTTGGCCTACAGGTTAGCTTTACCACTAGATTTAGATGAAATTGACAATGTATTTCAGGTGTCGATGCTAAAGCGATACAGATCAGATCCTTCTCATGTCATTTCGGTTGAATCTATAGAAATACAGTAGGATTTATCCTACAGTGAAGAGCCGATACAGATATTAGGCTGTGAGACAAAGCAATTATAGAATAAACAGATACCATTAGTAAAGGTTTTATGGAACCATCACACCGGACATGATGAAACTTGGGAACGAGAATCAATTATGCGAGAACAGTATCCTCACATATTTCCTAGTAAGTTAAGTGAGAATTTTAGGGATGAAATGTCTCTTTAGGGGGAGAGAGTTGTCACATCCACACTAGAGACACTAGTAGTCTTACATTATTGCATGTGAATATGATAGATGAATGGTAGGATTGTGGTGTGAATGATGATGTACTTGTATTTGTAAATGTATATGTGCCTGATGAATTTGGATGGCACTGTTATGTAATAACATGCTTTGTATGGATGTATGTGTTAGCGCATGTATAGATGGTTTGTGAATGATGGAAGGAATGTTTTTGTTGTTAGGTTGGTGTTTAGGTAGTATGGGAGTGAGTTAGAGTGGTTGTAAGATGAGAGTGGAGAGTGGTACGGGCGTACGGGAAATCGTACGGACATACCAAATAGGAGATATGAGGGGTCTTTAGCTCTTAGAGACCGTACGGGTGTACTAAAGGGTTATCCGACAGTACGCGTGCTCGCAAGAAAATAAGGTTTATTAGGTTAATTGTGGTGGTATGGGTGTACCAAAAGGGGGTACAAGTGTACTGTTACTCGCATGAGTTTTTGCTTGTCAGGGTGTTTAGGGCAGTACGGGTGTACCAAGATCCGTATGGCCGTACATGACTTAAGTTGACTATTCAATGGATAAGGACAAGCTTTTCTTTACTTTTCCTTACTTTTCCTTTATTCTTTACTATTCCTAAACCCTTAGAAATAACAGAATAAAGAGTCTTAAGTGCTAAGATAATGTGAGAGTTAGCAGTGGAAGGCTTTGATCATAGTAACGGGATCACGGACCAACGTTAGAAGTAGTTTAACTTCAGGTTTGTGCTAGTTGTGTGGGTTGTGTTAGGTTTGTGCTAGTTATGATGGTTTGGTTTATTTCTTACCTTAAGACCTAGAGAAGGTGTGGAAATGATGTTCTGTGTCTATGTGTTATTCATCTGATGTTTTTCATTGCTTCCCTATGATGGAATAGATATATGTCATGTGATGTCATGGAGCATACTTGCATGAAACATTCATGGCATGCATGGTGATGAAGGAAGGAAAGGAAAAGAAAGAAAAGAAAGTGAGTGATGAGGCAAGAGCTAAGCTCTAGGCATATTGGGTCATAGAATGATGATGGGATTCCTTTGAGGAATCATTTAGATTAATGACCTCCCAACAGGAGATCAGTCTTAAGACCTACAGTAGGAAATGGGTGCAAAGCACCATATAGTTAAATGCCCTCCTTCGAGAGATGAGTACTGATACCTACAGGGACCTAGCATGTATGAAAGGAATGTGCACAATTACAGGAAAACAAGAGTGAATGTAAGAAACGAGGATGAGGAAGGATGCAAAGCATGATGGCATTCGCATTGCATGTATTGGAAATGCATTCTATGATGTCCTTCGTGATGATGTTATTGATTGCAATGCTTGATGTAAGATGCTTGGTAGCTTGATATGTTACTAAATTATACCTGCGTGCTTGTCTATGTTTACCTAGTACCACTGAGTTTTATACTTAGTGTTTATCATTTGATGAACGTAGGTACAGAGCCTTCAGGAGAGCGAACCGAGAAGGGGTAGAGGTTGTCATCAGAGAAAGGCTATTCTAGAAGTGGTACTAGACCTTAGAGGCATACTCTGACTTATTTTTATTAGTGTAGGTTGTATTAATCATAGAAGCAGTAATTAGTACTGTATTTAGGTGGTGATGTGTAAATATAAGAACTCTATTGTATGAATTGAATCCTATATATGTATAATTGAGTTGTTTGCCATACCAATTCGTGTGATTGAATGAATGTTTATCCAGGGTATGATGTATTTCTTAGATGAACGTGTACAATTGTCTTATTACCACTAAATACATGGACATGTACCCATACAAACTTTAATAGGATATAGAGATGATGTATCCCTTGTAGTGTAAGTAGCGATTTTCTTCAAGGGAGATTGACACTCATGCTGTAGGAGCATGTTACTCCAGGTATGGGCTGGGTGTGACATGTTTTAGTGGTATCAAAGCCTGGTTTGCTTGTAGAGCTATAGTTTGCTCCCAGAGCTATGGTTTGCTCGTAGAGATATGGTTCAGCTTACCGTGTACTTTGTCTGTCAGTTAGGACTATTGCCTATTATTAGTAAGCTACACATAGGGAGTTGCCAGTCCTTACTGCTGCTAACCATTATGATTTATGTTTATATTCCAATGTCTCATATTAAATGCCATGACAGACCAAGTTGTTATTGCAAGTGAGGAAGAAGGGGGCAACTTTAATCCC
Source organism: Dalechampia spathulata (assembly GCA_948192965.1). Taxonomy (NCBI): domain Eukaryota; kingdom Viridiplantae; phylum Streptophyta; class Magnoliopsida; order Malpighiales; family Euphorbiaceae; genus Dalechampia; species Dalechampia spathulata. The sequence goes on along the minus strand of CANYBF011382106.1, from coordinate 4,082 downwards.
CAAGAGAGTACATCAGATACAGGGGACAGAGGTGAGAGATAGCCAGGACAGGAGGAATAGGGGGAAACCAGTGAGAGGGTACCTAGAGTAGAGAGGGCCGATACCTTAATAGTTGATCCGATGGCAGCTCAGTTTGCCCGATTTTTTCGGTATCTACAAACACAGGGTCTGACGATACCTGCAGCTCCAGCCCTACCCCCACCAGAACCTAGAGAAGAATACAAGATGGATTTTAAAAAGCTGAGATTTTATAGGGCTATGGGCTTTGTTGGGACTATTGACCCTTATGTAGCAGAGATGTGGTTAAAGAGGACACAAAGAGTTTTACGACAGTTAAAATGTCTTGAGACAATAAAATTTGAGTATAATATCTCCCTATTACAGGATAATGCGTATGAATAGTGGAAGACAATTCCACAAAGTATGGTGGATCCTCCGGTGCTCACATGGGATGATTTCTAGAGGAAGTTTCATCAGAAATACGTGCTTACAGTGTATACATATTAGAAGCTACATGAGTTCCTTAACTTGAGACAGGGGAATATGTCGGTTGCAGAATATGAGAGAGAGTTCACATGGTTAGCTTACTATGCAACCAACATTCTGACTTCCGGATGGGAGAGATGTAAGAGGTTTGAACAGGGTTTGAATCTCCAGATTTAGGCATTAGTTCAAGGCTTTAATTATGAAGACTTCTCTTCTTTGATGGCTAATGTGTTGAATCAGGAATGAATTATACAAGAGGAAAATGCTAGACTAGAATCTATGAGGAGACCGTTCTGAGGGCCGAGTTCTTCATTGGGATTCCCGAAGAGGGGGAAATACAGGGCTTTGTTCCTTTCTCGATTGATTAAGGTTAGACCTGCACCACCTAGATGAGCATAGAGTGGGAGACCTATATTCTCCAGTGGTAGGATGGGTTCTGGATTGAATGTATGCCATACTTGTGGTCAAACGCATCATGGAACTTGTCGGATAGGGACAAATTTGTGTTACCGATGCGGCAATACCGGATATTATGCTAATGAGTGTCCTACATGTGATGATACACCAATTCGTACTATTTTTGAAGGTATCTCCTACCAACTGAACCTGATTTTGAGGTCTAGTTTAGGAGGTCCTCAGAGTTCTGAGAGAGGTAGAGGAAGGGGTAAAGGCTGTAATGGAGGAGGCAGTGGTACCAGCCGAGAATTGGTGAATCAGGTGGTTGGCATTCCTACCAGGGTGTATAATTTGGTGCAACAGGATAAGCAGCATGCCTCTGATGTGGTGATCGGTAATATTTTTATCTTTAATCATGAAGCGTTGGTTTTATTTGACCTAGGTTCCTCATATTCTTATATTAACACGGGATTTTCCTGACTACTTGATATGCGATATGATGGGTTAGGCTATGAAATAGTGGTGTCTAGTCCTTTAGGAACATATGTGGTAGTTGATAGAGTATATAGACAGTGTCCTCTGGTTATACACGATGTGTGTTTTATGTCGGATTTAGTAGAAATGTCATTTCGCGAGTATAATATTATTCTAGGTATGGAATGGTTAGCAAAGTATAGGGTAGTGATGGATTGTCATCAGAAGACAGTGATTCTTTAGCATCCAGAATAGGGTACAGTAATGATACAAGGTGATGTACACTCAGTAACCATAAGGTTGATTTCAGCTGTGATAGCACAGAAATTGATGCTACAGGGCTGTGAGGCAATATTATCATATGTGACAGATGTGGGATAGAAAGATATAGAGTTGTCAAATATTCCAATGATCTGTGACTTCTTTGAAGTATTTCCAAAAGAATTGCCACAGTTACCGCCAGAACGGGAAGTGGAGTTTGAGATAGAGGTGTTACCGGGTACTGAGCCGATCTCAATCACCCCGTATCATATGGTACCATTAGAATTGAAGGAACTAAAGATACAATTGCAAGAATTACTAGATAAGGGTTTCATCAGACCGAGTGTTTCACCATGGGGTGCACCTGTCTTATTTGTCAAGAAGAAAGATGGGAAGATGCGGATGTCTATTGACTACAAGCAGTGAAATAAGGTAACGATAAAGAATAGATATCCCTCACCACGTATTGATGACTTGTTTGATCAGTTGAAAGATGTTGCTATGTTCTCCAAGATTGACTTAAGATCGGGGTATCATCAGCTTCGGGTTAAAGAAGGTAGCATAGCAAAAATAGCTTTACGAACTCGCTATGGGCATTACGAGTTCTTAGTGATGCCATTTAGGTTGATAAACGCACCTGCAGCATTCATGGCACTGATGAACATGGTTTTTACGGACTACCTAGATCAATTTGTTGTAGTATTTATTGATGACATTTTGGTATATTTGAAGATAAGGGAAGAGCATGATACGCATCTAAGAATGATATTACAACGACTGCGGGAGAAACAGTTGTATGGTAAACTATCTAAGTGTGCCTTTTGGATAGAACAAGTGGCATTTTTAGGCCATGTTATATCAGTGGATGGGATTATAGTGGATCCGAGTAAGATAGAAGTCGTACTTCATTGGCCGACACTGCGGAATATCAGTGAGATCCATAGTTTCCTGGGGTTAGCTAGATATTACAGATAATTTGTAAAGGGCTTCTCTATGATTGCTTTACCATTGATGACTCTTCTATAGAAGGATGTTCCTTTCCTTTGGACAGATGAATGCCAATAAAGTTTTGACCGGTTGAAGGAATGCTTGACTCAAGCTTCGATTTTGACTCTACCTATGCCAGGGAAACAATTTATAATCTATAGTGATGCTTCGCTTAATGGCTTAGGGTGTGTTTTGATGCAGGATTGGAAAGTGATTACTTATGCTTTGAGATAGTTGAAGTTACATGAGAAGAACTACCCAACACATGACTTGGCATTGGCAGCTATCGTATTTGCACTGAAGATTTAACGATACTATCTATACGGGGAATTATGTTACATGTACATAGATCACAAGAGTCTTAAGTATCTGGGTACACAGAAGGAATTGAACTTAAGGCAATGATGCTAGATTGAGCTGATTAAAGATTACGACTGCCTGATAGACTATCATTCGGGTAAAGCTAATTTAGTAGTAGATGGATTGAGTCACAAGATGTTTACTGGGTTGAAACAGTCACCTTTGATACTGGTATTAGAAATGTGATAGTTACATGCTTCATTGATAGTACAACCTAATTGCATTCTGACACAGTTGCAGTTGCAAGTGAAACCTGCATTAATGGACTAGATTTAGAATAGTGCAATAGATGATGGGGAATATCAGAAATTGTTACAGAAAGTTCAAACAGATCGAACTGCACTTTTTACTTTGGATGATGATGGTAATCTGCGATATCGAGGATGATTATATATTCCTGCATGCCATCCCGGGAGTACAAAGATGTACCGATATTTGAAATAGTACTATTGTTGGAGTGGTATGAAGATTGACATAACAGATTATGTGGTTAAATGTTTGGTATGTCAATGAATTAAAGCAGAGCATCAGGTACCAGCAAGATTACTCAGTCCGTTGCCGATTCTGGAATGGAAATGGGATTGTATCACAATGGATTTTGTCACAGGATTGCCATTGACGCAAGCTAAGCATGATGCAGTATGGTTAATAGTGGATAGATTGACAAAGATAGCTCACTTTTTACCAGTACGTATGGATTACAGTTTAGAAAGGCTGGCGAATTTGTATGTAGATTATGTTGGTGTAACAGCTTGATTAGACGACTGCCTCCACAACCCAACACGAGACCTTTCCAGCATGCTTTTGTCCTCACTCACATGCTTCCCGAGAAAACTTCCCAAGAGGTCACCCATCCTATAATCGCTCAATGTCAAGCACGTTTAACTATGGAGTTCTTACGGAATGAGCACCGAAAAGGTAGGTGCACCTTGTTGGTATGGATAGTACCTATCTAATCACTTAAGCTATTCTCGATTGCACAGTCCCATACCTGCACAATCTCGAAATCAAACATGGTACACCCCAGCCCATACTTGGAGGAACATGCTCCCGTAGCATACACAATGACCGCCCCTAAGGAAAGCCGCCACATATCCTACAAGGGATACATTCCATGC